>CAEGAD010053265.1:0-45016 GCA_903067055.1 Poeciliopsis paucimaculata
TTTTTTTTTTCTTTTTTTTTTTTGCTTATCCAGGTCTAAGTATGCTCACATCTGAGTAGGTGTGAGGGAAAAGTCAGCTGTAAAAAGATTTGAGTCTTTTTTATTTTTAAAAGGTACATCAAAGAGACAGTTTTCCCTTCATCATAAACTTTGCAGGTGCTAACAAAGTGCCACATGACTGGTGAAGGGGGAGGTCATCATCTTTTCCCATGAACTGATCATATGCATTCAAAATCAGGCATTGGAAAATGGCCTATCTTCCCCTTATGGCCCATGTCTAAGCCACCACTGCCAAAATCAGTAAGGAATCCATCTTTCTTATTACTACATTGTTTTGTACTTTGTCTGGCCATCACTAAGTGTAACATATCTAGAACCACACTCAAAATTAATCTTAAAAACAAAGAAATTTGGAATTGGAAGAATATGGTATGTATTTAAATAAGCGCACCTCGGTCAAATGTATTGTCCCACCGGTCAATACATTTGACCGGTGGGACAAATGTATTGCATGTTACATTTGTAACATGATTTATTGTTACAAATGTAACAATAAATCATTGTTACATTTTGCAGCCATAACATGTGTAAGCATGTTATGGCTGCAAACATGCTTACACATCCTGCTCACACACCAAACCAATTTTTGTAAATGCAATGATGAATATCATAACTAGACACTTTAAAGATCATGTGCACCAAAACTCTCTATGTTAATTTAAACATATATTGGTAGCCTCTTCTCTGGGAGGTTTGTGGCAGTCTTCCTCTCGCCAAGGTGTGACCAAAATAGAAGCAGCTCTGGTCATGTGACAATTTACATGACCAGAGCTAAACATGTGATACATTTAATCAGTAAGCTTTCTGGAGTCCTTGAAAGTGAAATACATTTCTTGGTCACTATTTAATGGGTTAACACTTTGTACTTCAAATAAGAGTGGTTTCATGACTTAGTATGACGCAGAGCTAATTTACACACAAACATCATCCACACGATAATTTCGTGGTGTGGGAGGATAATATTTGTAGAGAGAACATTTGGTTAACACACTAACAGCCTGTTACTGTGGCCTCTTTTTACACCCTTTAAGCTAAACCAAACTACTTCAAATGTTTTTAGTTGCAGAAATATGATCATAAGCACACTGAGTTGACCTGGGTGAACAATCTGATTGCTATTTCCAGTCAAAATGAAGCCAGCTGCCTGCTCCTCAGATCCTAAATCACAGCTTCCAGTTACAATTGCTCAGCAAAACCTGATTTGGACACAATTCAGACCATCGGGAATATGCTTTAAATCTGATTTGCCATGATAGGCTTTTATTAGGATACCTGCCATCCCAACTGGGCCTAGAAATAAATCAAATTCCAATCCAAGTGTGTTCTTCCTGCCAGCTAAAATGCTTCCTTAAATCCACAAGATGGAAACAAGGGAAACGAGGACACAGACATGGAAGAAAATGAGCAGAGACTGTATTCTTATAAAAAAAATGTGCAGCTGCTTGATTGCTAATTGGCGTCTTCAGGATCCCCACAGTTTCTAATTGCATGTTTATGTGATTCTGTCACGTACAGAGACTAAACATTCGCACTAAGCCTACAGTATCTCAGCTCTTTAGGGAGGCATTTCCCTGCCTTCCTCTAATAGCGAAAAAAATCCCTGCAGAGGTAGAGAATTAGGGAACTTCAACTCAACACAATAAGAGCAGCTGGATTCAAAACTGAGCTCAAATAAAATTTATGGAGGATTTATCAGCACCTCTAAAATATATCAAAAGCAAAACACACAAGAGTTTTGCGTACTAAAGAAGCAATGCAGCCCCTTCGGAGAGACATTTGGAGCAAAAGGAAGAACAAGCTGGCACTGTTTGAGTCTCTCAAAAGGTGACACACTGCCAAGTCAGCACCGTCTGTGCGAGCACACCACACATCAGACCTCATTCAGTGTTTCTTCAGTACAGTTCAGCTTTTGCCACAGCCAACCCTGAGCTGTGAAACCAGCATGGAAGAGCTCGCACCATGTTGAACACCCTGAGGCGTATTCTGGTCAGACAAAAAAAAAAAACATTACTGTAATCCCCTGAAGAGGTACAGGTTTAATTCTGAATGAGACCTGCACAGTAAATCTATCTGCACATAAATACTAAAAGAAAAAAAAAAATCAATTAATGTCTTATTCTATTTTGGTAATGTCCATGTTCAGAGTTTTAATTTTACAAGAAAAAGATTGCCAACACTCAGTGGGCCTCCTCTGAGAATCCTTCGATCACTGCAGGGTTGCTACATTTGTCTGCGTCCTTCCCTCATGTACAGACCCATTCAGGCCCAGAGGGCTGGATTGTTAGGCCCACCTTCTAAGAATTTGCTGTATTCAACGCAGTTTCGAGGAAGTTTAAAAAAATTTTTTTTAAAAAAAGCAGCCATATCACTGCAGGCACTGCGCATATGACAAATCCTGGATTTGACTAGCTTGAGCCGTGTTTTGATCCGTTTGCAAGTTCAAACATTAACCTGTTCATCTATTAAAATGTCAAAAACTAACATTCAAGTAATTTTAAAACCACGTGCCAAACATTTACAACTTTCACAGACCAGACATTTATAGGTGTTCTTCGTAGAAGAAATTCACAAAAAACCAACAATAGAATCCTTAAAGTTTGTTTAGAATTATTTGCAGTAGCGGTATACTTTTCCTGCATCAGACATACCATATTTATAATCATCATTCAATTTACAGCATAAATAGTTTTACTGATAGCAGCTGGTGGGGTTAAAGATTATCACATGATGTTAGAAGTTTTATTAGGTGCAATCAATCAAAGCACAAAGTTATTGAATCATCAAACGGCCTGACTTATACAAAAACTCAGACTTGGAATTGGTATTTTGTAAAACGTATTTATACGCTTTGAGCTGTTCCCTACTTAGTTATACATTTTAATGAATGTTTTCTGTAATCACCAAAAAAATTGCCATTTTATAACTCGTGAACTTGCTTTGATGTAAACCTTTCCATTAGCTGTATGTTTAGATGTTCTCCTGCTTAAAGTGAAGCTCCACCTCGTTCTCTTACATTTTCCTACAGCGTTACCCATTCTGAGCTTAGTCCGTCTTTCTAACTAGTCAAGAGTGACCAGTGGCATGATGTTGCCACTATGGCTGTTTGCAATGTCTTTCAAAGTGAGGTGAATTGACAGTTTACTGTCAAACTTAGTGTGATGTACAGTATGTAGGACAAAAGGTAAAATCATGGTTTGACTCTTGTAGGCTCTACAAGAATCAAACCGTGGTTCTACTTTTTGTAGAGGTTTGCTGTGTCCCCTGCAAAGCTACCAGCAAACTCCACATAGTTGCAATGATGTGATAAAGGCACAGTGTGAAAGTGAAAGTTTCTTAATGAGCCAGGGCCCAATTTCAAGGCATCAAATTACAAAGTCCAATTTCTTTGAAGCTATGTTTGATATGTTCAGTATTTTTTATCACAACTAAAGGAAAATGACTTGATTGTGTTATAAAATGGCTTAGTGTGCCAGGAAAATACATAATACAGCTCTTTTGAAGCATTTCCTTTACCAACAGCAAGATCGCTGCACTGAACTCATCTGCAAGCCTTGTTTTGAAAAGAACAGTATGGGAATACACATTTTAGTGTGTGGTACTGATATGAAACTTCCATTGCACCTCCTGTTGCCCAAAAGTGCTGGTTTAATTTCTGAGAACTCGCAGCTGTGAGGGTTATCTTTGTCTCCACTTGTGAATCAACATAAACGGCCCGAGGCAGCTCAGAGGTGGATCATCTGTGCAGGTTGATTACTGAAATGTTTTGTGAAAGAAACTACAAATTATTGCTTTCATTGATTGGATACTTTAGCTGGTTGTCTGGAAACAGAAACCGCTTTTAAGCTTCTCCACGTTATCCTTCAACTGTTTGGTCTGCTCCAGGGTCTTTATGGCGTTATTTGGACTCCATTTCTTTATGAGTAAATTGGGCTGAAGTTAAACGCAAGCCTCCCTTTGCAACCTGCTCCTTTGTGTTTAAAAAAAAAAAACTAGGAATACAATGTTTTTTGTGGTTGTTCTTTAACAAAATGTGAAAAAGTCCAAATGTTAAGCCTAACTGTTAAAGTACACAGCACAAATCTGCAGAAAGTGAATTTCTGCAGATAATGTTACATTGGACTTCACAGTTCACAGACGGAGGACAGTGATGAACAAAACATTCTCAAAGAAAGGCTAACATCTGCACGTTTTTGCATGTAAGAAGGTACATGGCACGTTTAATTATTAGTCAAAGTCTTCTATCAATAAAACGTGCAACTCCAGTGGATTATGCATAGGATGGGAGAGGTAGGTAATTATTGATTAACACTTGAAAGTTCAAGGTCTTTCAATCATTTTTATTGCTACAAAGTGCTGTCCAAGGTTGAAAGGACAAACAATAGGAAGACCCTAGAAGTCAAAGAGCAGGATGCTGAACACAATGGATAAAGCCATGAAACTGGTTTTATACCTGACTTTTATTATGATACATCCCACACATTATTACAATAATGATGCTAATATTTCTTTCATCTAAACAGTTTAAAGGGCTGAATTTTAAATAGACATAATCAGACTACTTGAACTTGGTGCAATGGACAGTTCTCAATAATCTCTGCACTAGAGTGAAATGTTTCACATTGAAAACACAATGATGAAAACTCTCCGACGGTTACCTGGCACCGATGATGTCTTTCTTCGCCAGATCAATTCCTGCAATAACTTTAACTCGTAGCACTCGCGTTTCATGCTGCAAAACAAGAAGACGACAGAGGACCTTTATTTGATTTTCAGAGGAAATTATCTCATAACTGTGTAAACCCATGTCAGATTTCAATCTGCCAGATGCACTGACTTGGCTCCAGGTCAAACTTAACAACAGAGAAAGAATAAGTTCAACAACAGAAGCAAAAAAATAATGATCATTCTATGAGTATTTGCATTCCTCTCTTTCCAAGAGAGGCTTTTTGCAATTAAACCAACAGTGGAGGTTTTTGCTAAGCCATCTGTTCACCAGTTCTAATGAAGAGGAGTTACTTGGAGACCAGACTGTTTCAGATGTTTTTTCTATGGACCTGTTGTTTTGAAATTTAAAATATTTATTTTTTCAGTACAATTAATGCACTGAATTATGCAATGTAGACCCTAAATGCATCACTGTCAAAGATACAAATGTTCTTTGTATCTTTGTACCTCAATGTTTAAGAAAAAATAAATCTAATATGTATATGATGAGTATTTGGCCAATGAGACTAAAACATTTTTTAACAGATTTGAATCAGTGTGTGCAGTTTTGCTTGCTTGTGATTTTAACAATCAGCATTAAATTCGTGCACCGATACCCAAAACCTGCAGCACACTCGAGCCTTTTGGCATAACTCAAACATTGGTTTTATTTAAAATGCACCCCACCACTCAGATTAACTTAGTGATGTTTGATTAAGGTGATATAAAGTGTGCCACAAAGCTGAGTACATTAAGCACTTTGAATTTTCCTTCAAGCAGGTACTAATTAACAGGCTTAAAAACAGTTAATTTTCTTTAAACTGTCCAGTTTAAAGAACTGTTTTAAATTTGTGGCAGCCATTTTGAATTTTGAGTGGCATTGATAAGAAGTTTCTGTCTATTCCTGTATAAAATGTTTTCATGAGAGCACCTTCCTGTTTATTTTTCCCCCACATATAATCTTGATATGTTTAATTCAAAAATCTAACAAAACAACAGATTTATTCTGATTTATTTTTTGTGGTAAAACACACAAAAATAAATCACTGTCAAGGAACTGTTAAAAGTTCCTTGACAGGAACTTTGCAATTTTGGCCACTATCACCTGTCCAGTTTAGTTGTGGTATTTGGAAAACTTAATATATAGAGAGGCGGTATTTGTATGAAGTTATAGAGATATTGATCTAAATGGCCTTCTGTTTCACAATATAGGGAAATCATGCAACACCGGTGTTATTTTTGAATGTTGGCATAACAATCTCAGTTTCAGTGAAACCAGGCTTTCCACACTACTCTTTCACAAATCTGTCAATATGACGCTTCCGTCTTTCTGTACCCTTTGCAATTTTGGCCACTATCACCTGTCCAGTTTAGAACATATGCAATGCTGAGAGTCCAATCAATACACTGACTATATTATGCAAAATGTGAATTTATAATTACTAGGAATATAACAGTAAACAAATATTGAATTCTTACCTTCTTGTCATATCTTTTAAAAAAAACTAACATTGCAATGATGATATTTGAAATTAGACATTTGGGACTATCACAAATATCAGAATATCATGTGTCTAGTTAGTTTCAGTTTTCAAATCCTGCAAAAAAAAGACAATTGTTATAATGTCTGCATGGTTTAACATCCTGATAACCAAATAACAGAAAAGTGAAAGAGTTTGAGCATCTACAACTGTCCTCTGATGTTCAGCCCCATCTGTTGCTAGGCACTACTATTTATTACATCTCATGCAACAATTTGTAGCACTAATATCCATTTTAAAATACAATCATCTCAGAAGTGTCCATGGCATCAAGGGCGCCCGGGACCAGTAATCGACAGCTACCATCCTGCGGCTTTTAGATGCATTCGTGCTCTAAAATTCCTGAATCAAATAGCAGAATTCGCTAACCACAGTCATTCAGCTATACAGAGGCATGGTAATGGTCTGTTCATTTGATTAAGGCGTGCTGGAGCAGAGAAGCATCTTGCTCTCGAGGATTGAACTTGGGCAACCCTGCTTTATAGGATTAGATGTCAGACCAGGAATGATGAGGCAATTAATATAGGTCAAGAGTACGCCTGCACAGTTTCTAGGAATTACAATAACACAGCTGAATATTCCAGGAACAATATCGACTATGATTAACCCACTTTTTTACAGTTTTTTTTTTTCTGTCCATCACAAAGTCTCCACACACCTTTGCAGCATTTAGCATCTTAGCTGCTAAAAATATACCCCCAGTATGTGCATCGAGGGAAGTGAAAAGACTTTCCAATGGACCAAATGTGTTGCATGCAGAACTAGCGAGCACGGCAGTTACACATAACAAAACAGGCAACCAAATATTGCTCTGGTCAAGAACATTGATCAGTCACGATTACCTGAAATGACCCAGAAAAAAAAAAAAAAAAGAAGAAGAAATAACTTATCCATCCTGTCACTGAGCAAATGATGAGACAATGGGATGGGTGCACTTTCGAGCAATACATCCAGACATTAATTTAGACCAGTGCTCTCAATACAGGCACTGATAAACATAGCCAGAAACTATGACTGTAATCAATTTTGAAATACTTTTTTACTGCTACTTCAGTCACCATAGCAACAACTGCCATAAAATACCGTGATAAATTTTTAAATCAATATCACCCATCTGTATTTGGCACATGCAGACGCAATATGCTCCTGAAGTGTCATCCGAATGCACCAACAATTCAAAAAGCGTGACAGCTTTGACTAATCATCAGTTATTCTGAGTCACAGTTGAGAATAATGCCAAAAATAAAAATAAAAAATCTCCATGCTTCTTGTGACTGCATTGAAAATGTCAAACTGAAGAGTACATGGAGTAGGGATGCTCCTCTGCTAGACTCGTGACTGTGATGCAGCTACATATGATCGCATGTGCACTCCATCTATAATTACCACTGTGTGTTTATGTAGGTTTTAGGTTGAAGACAATAAGGTGTCCACAGTCAGTGACCTCATCTGACCGTACGTGCCACTATTTCACTCTCTCAGCAATCAGTTCACCATCAAACAACTGTGATTACTACCTAGTAGGGTGTGTTTAGGTCTCGCTTGTAGGTTTAACCCTTCAAGCTAAAGATATATATATATAAAAAAAAAAAAGAAAGCTAAATTGATTTTCCAGAAACAGCTACATTTGGTGTAATATGCAGGACGCAAAGTGGAGACTTTTGATTTCAAAACTTTAGCTCAAAGTGGTTTGTTGGCCTTTAGTTTATACCTTATTCTGAAATAAATGCAAGAGGACAAAACGAAAGAGAGACCCGTGGCAGGAATTGACATTTACCTGAACACAACAGCGGAATGTTGCCGTGGGTAAAGGCTTGTTAGCTCCACTCACGGCTAACCGTTAGCCATCTCTGCTCCCAGCCCCTCACAATATCCAACGACTCCATTCTGCATTTCAATAACACCTTAATTACAATTCCAGCTTACCTCGTCCTCTGAAAGTCCATATATAGGCTCGTAATTCGTTGCCATATAGCCTGCGGTCCGCGGTATAGCCACACAAACAAGTCGCTTTGAAAAGCTAGCTGGCTAGCCTTTAACAATAAAGTCCCACTTTCCTCTCTCTGCCGTGCGGTGGTGGTAAAGTCCGCGGCGGTATCTAATCCTCGGCACGGATCGGGGGTGGATTCACGGCCAGATAACCTAATCCGCGCCAGAGTGGTTCATCCGAGACACAATGTAGAAGTATGAAAATGTATATGACCTTATATCTTATGTGTTTTAGATTGATTCCGATGGGGGGTTTTCTGAACTCAAAGCATAAAAGCCTAAATGTTGTGACACTTGACTTCCTTCTGGCAGTTCAGCCAATCACCGCCCGAGCTAAGGTGAGTGCTTTAATAATCAACCAATAAGAATCCCCCAGTGACTCCCTGGCCATCCAATTAAATAAAAAAAGGCGTAGCCTGCCTTTTGAAGCCGTTTCGATTCATTTCCTAAAAATCATGTTATACAGCGAAGATTTTGTAATTGTAAATAAATAAATATGTTAATTTAGCATTGTGATGCTTTGTGTTGGAAATCAGATCACAGACTGCGGGTTCAGAAATCATGTTTGAATTTTCAGCACACAATGCTGTAGGGTTAATAAAGTTACATTTTACTGAAACTGACTAGACTCAGTTTCAGTAAATTTACTAAATATAGCAGCTGCCAAGCATTGCCACCATGTAACTACTTTACCTCCATAACTTCTCAGGCGCAAGTCAAATATTCTCGGATGGTACATGATTAACACCAACAAGTAAAACTTGAATTGAAGGTGTTATGCGGTAAGAAACATTATTAAGATACTTGTGAGCTGGGTTTTTAGTATGTTCACAAGTTAAAAGTCTGCAGAGAAGTGATTTCATTTGTACATTGTCCATTTTTTAAAATGTATTTATTTATTTATTTATTTATTTATTTATTTATTTATTTATTTATTTATTTTGCTTGTGGTAGCCTACTTATGTTATTTTCTTTTTAAAGAAAATGAAAACAAACAACTAAAGTGTTGAACACACACACAACACTCCTTGCACTATTCATTCACTAATAGAAAAAAATCCTGGTCAGTTCTAGCCTAAAGCATACAGTTGCATATAATGCCAAGGAAAGCATTCAATAGCAAAGCCTCAGAAAAGTAGTTTCAGCTCTCATTCTGGATAGTAGATTATTGTGCATTTTCAAAAACATTGAAGTTCATTTTCAAGCAGTGGAACAGAATATTAACAAGCAAAAATACATTTGCGACTTCTGAATTTAGACCATGCAATGATAAAAAAAATAAAAAAATAAACCCAAGACTCTACAACTTCAGTTAGGATATTATCAATGTTTGTCCTAAGACTTAGAAACTGCCCAACAGTATGACTTCTTTCAAACAGTTGCTGGGGGAAAAGTTTGCAACTTTGCAATGTTGTGTCTGAATAAACAGAGGTAAAGGTTGAAGTGATGTTAAGATGTACAGTGTGCTACTGGGGTGTAAACAATATTTACATCCTAATAGATTTATTCATTATTTTACTATGTTGTCATCCTCAAATATTTCCAGTCTGCAAGCAATATTTAATGTCAGATGAAGAAAATTAATGTGAGTATAAAAAGTAGATTTGAAATTATGTTATTATTTTTTAGGATTAGGAAGGAGAAAAAAAGTCATCCAGGTCCTATGTGAAAATAGAACTGATCCATTATTATGACGTCCTAATTGGGATTATCCATTTTCTTTTCAGTTTCATTTATCACAGACAAGCTTGATTATTGCCATATCTGAAAGCTAAAAGGTTCCACAAGCAGTATAGTATGTCCTAATGTAAATTCAGCAATAGATCAAAAAGTAGTTGCTAGTTGCAAGTGGTTATAATACCTTACAGAGAGAATATTATTAGGAATCCAGTTGAGCTGCAGATATAATTCATGAGCTGTTCTATGAGGTTTTGGTATATATCTGTCTTTTTACTGATCCAAAAAAAAACTTCTTGAGTGAATAAAAATAATTTTTCCTGGGTTTATGAGTAATTTTGTTCTTAGCTGACAGATACAAATAGCATTGGAACTGACAGCAAATTTGTGAGAAGAAAAACTTTGCCAGTAGTTTTCTGTAATGAGCATCTGTGGTCTTAGCAAAAGAAGAAAGTTATTCAAGTTCAGAAGTTCAGCTATTTGGTCTTGATGTATTTTCTTTATCTTTATTTATTTTGTCTGGTTAAGCTTTTGAAATTTGATATCGGTTATAATCTCCTTCTCATCTCTTCTAACTGAGAAAATATCTCAATTTTCATAAATGATAAGAAACACGTCAATGAGACGCGTTGGATGAAATGAGTGGGATAATGTTGTTGACTTGGGCAATAACGAACAGTAGGTGGCAGCAACACAACATCGATGCGTCGGTTTCTGCCTTACCCCGCATAGAAGAAGAGGACGAGAACGAAGAAGAGCGCTCTACCGGTTGTTAACCAGTACCGCAATATTATTCACAAATTAAGCTTATTTAAAGGCTGCATGTTGGTGAAACGGGCCGGTTTTCATATTTTAATATGTAATATCCTTACATATAAGAGAACTTCCGTTCTTGGATAAGGTAAACTTATGATGTTTTAAAAGAGAAACAGTTAAACAAATGCTAACATTTGCCGCGTGTAGGGAAACGTGAGTATTTGCAGTGTTTCTTATCCCTAAGCGTGGCGGTTTCCATGAAGATGAGGTGTCACTATGAAGTATTGGGAGTAAAGAGAGACGCGGGAGATGATGACCTGAAGAAAGCTTATCGGAAATTAGCCTTAAAATGGCATCCAGGTGAGTTGCATGCATGTCACCATCCAGATGTTTGTGAATGTATTTGTCCAATCCTGAAGAACAGGGTTCTTGTATAAATCAGAATCAGCGTTTGGTTCTGTTACTGCGTCAGAACCCCTTTTAGGATTCTGATACATCTGCATTGATTTACAGATGTTTTTTTTTCCAACATCTGTAAATCAATAAATTGTTTATTATCATCTGTATAAAAAGAGCCCCCCACCATCTGAAGTTAAATCAATTCTTGTTTCAGGTCAATATTTCTATTGACTAAATGCCACAATGGCGAGAGAAAAATTATATGATTTATTTAACACTGAAATGTCTTAACCCTGACCGAGAAGCCTTATTTTAAGCTGTATAATAAAGAGCAGGAAAAGATATTAAATCCCAGTGGTTACTGTAATGTCTTTTTCTGATTCATATACATTTATAATGTGTGATTCATTCATGCTCTACTATATCTGCAGTCATTTTGAAGGACTGTGTCACCTGATACAGAATTTAGTGAGATAAGAAGGCTCACAGAGAGTGTTGAAAAAAGATTACAAAATAATTTCTATGGCTTTGGACCTTCTGTGAACCTAATTAAGAGACATCTATAAATTAAGAAACTGGAAGAGCAGCAAACTTTCTTGAATCAGTCAACCTGTAAAAATAACTTTCAGTGCATCTATAACTCATTCAGAAGGAAACAAAAAATTGGATTGAAATGAGGCATGACCTCAAGCTGGCCAATCAAGCTTGAAAACCCTCCAGTATGGCTGAATTAAAAGAAATATCCACAGAAGTGGGCCTAAGTAGTAAACAATGTAAGAAAATTCTAACCATAAATGCTTGATGACCGTTTTCTCTGCCAAAAGTAGCAAAAGGAGATCCTGGGTTCAGAGAGCAATTAGATTTCACATATGGAAAGCTGCGTGGGTTGAAATACTTCATATAAATATCACTTTGTGTGTTTCCTCTGAAATTTGCAGATAAAAACTTGGAGAACGCCGAGGAGGCTGCAGAGCAGTTCAAGCTCATTCAAGCAGCTTATGACGTCCTCAGCGATCCGCAGGAGAGAGCCTGGTGAATTCAGCCTTCCTCCTGGTTATACGAGCGTTCTCCTCAGGAGCTCTTTGACCCTTACTGACGACCTTTTCTCCTCCCGTGGACCAGGTATGACAATCACAGAGAGGCTCTGCTGAAAGGAGGCCTAAGCAGCGATTATGAAGACGACAGCATTGACCTCCTGCAGTACTTCACAGTCACATGCTACTCGGGATACGGAGATGATGAGAAGGTTTGGACTTTTGCATCTGTGGCTGCAGGGAAAATGCAGCCGCAGATGCATTTTCCCTGCATCTGTGGCTTATGTTGTACTTATGTACTTATGTACAACATAAGTTGTGTGCAACTTATGTTGTGTACATACTTATGTATGTACACAACATAAGTTGTATACATACAACTTATGTGTATGAAGTTAGATAGGAACTTTTTCCTTCACTGTTTAAATGTTATTCATTATTCTTTGTAAAGAATATTGAACAATTTGATTTTTCTTATCTTAGAAGAATAATGCATGATTATGTGTATGCAGTTAAATAAGAACTTTTTGATAACACTGTTAAAATGTCCTTCATTATTCTTTGCCAAGAAGAATGGACAAGTCAATAAGTTAACTCCACTGCTTTTTGTGTGACTTAATCCACTACAGTAATAGTAATAATAACCTGTTGCCACCTCTGTTGAATTAACAAAGGTGGCAGGTAAACCAAAATTACACAACACAAAAATCAACTTCTTCTTGATGAATGGGTTGCACAAAAATGTGAATGGAGACAATTATCTGATTATTAGCAAATGTAATTGACTGCATTTATATCATTCAGAGCAGACACTCTGAATACTAGATTCTTGGTATTGCTTTTTTGTTCACAAAACACTCAAACTATAATTAGTTGACAAGTTCTGGTAAGTGGAGAGCCAGAGATTCTTTAAACCATCAAAACAAACAAGATCTCAGCCTTGAAACACCAACACTTGTTTTTGCCCTTCTATTTTATTTGTCAAAAGGACTTTTTTTTTATCCTCTCTTTTTAAAGTTGGCAAAAACGTTACAGAAAAAAACTTTTACAGAATTTAAAGTTTGTGTGGGTTTTAGATAGGACAGAAAGACTACAATCTTTCCTTTTACTTTATGCACACAATGTTCAAGAGATTGCATACACTCACTGGTTTTCTTTTATAAACATTCCAATGCATTCTATCTATTGACCAGCAGAGAGCACCTTCTTCCATTAATCCCATCTGCTTGTTTGGTTGTGCACTAATAATCTTAGTTGTTAAGCCAGATGCAGTGTCAGCTTGGACAGGATGGCTGTTCATCAGTGGTAAAAACATAGACGCATAATGAAAAATCCAGCTAATATTATCACCAGCAGCTTTCATAAAGACACCTAGAGCAAAAAGTGCAAAAGTTTTTGTTGTACTCTGACTTACTTTTTTTTTTCCATAGTGATTTTTGAAAATGGTTTGTAATTTACAGAACTGTTTTGATTGAAGATGACGTTTGCTTTTATATGAAGGCTAATTTTAATTTGCCTCTACTGTAAAGACCCAAATTTATGCACATCTCCATTTCAGGAACCTTTTGCAGGTACTTTTCTGGGGTTCCATCTCTGTTCCCATTGCATCTGCCACAGTAAAACTGGATATATAGAAATTTAGCTCACATAATGACTGTAGTGGTGAAATCGTATTTTTGAGATTATCCTGTGTAGCTTTGTGGAGTGAATGTGCACTGCTTTTCTGATTGGTTGCAAGGGCGTTATTTGTGCACTCTGTTAGTACTTGAAGTTCGATTTTATTTATTATTATTATTATTTTCTGTTGAAATATGAAAACTCCTAAACTCTCAACTCTGAAAAGTCTCTAACTAGTCCTTGGTTGAGTTCCCATTATTTATTTCATGCAATAAAATTATAGTGAAAGTTTCAGAATTTAAGTATTTTGTTGCACTTTTATTTTATTAATTTTATTTATTAAAATTAATAAATAAATAATTTTATTTCCTGGTACCAGGAAATTCCTGGTTCGTATCTCAGTAAATTAGTGGCAAATTTCGTGCAGTTATAATAACTCTCATTTGTCAGCATGTCAATTTAGTGGTTAAATGCATAAAATGAGGAAAACTAACAGGGTTTCTACATAAGTGATATGGACAAACATTAATGTTTCCAGATGTAAAAGATCAATGAGATTTTTTGTAGATTAAATATTTAAAACTTGACTACTGCCTTGGCAAAAGATTTTAGGGTCTTTTGCTGCCCAAACATCTGCCCTGCATCAGGAAAAATTGGGTTCACAATCAGTATTCAGTAATCATATCGAATGAAATGTTTTCTGGGTCTCGCGTAGTTGAATGTGTATTGTGAGCAGACTTAAAAATTTAAAGAAACTAAGTATGTTTGGGACTCAGGGCCTTGGGATGTATTTAGTAAATTATCGTTTTTGATACACATTGTTCCCTAGCTCAAGGAGAATTTTATTTTGTTTCAAACTGTGAGGACTGTTATAAAAAGTTACTGCTCTAGAAGATTAGGTTGTTATTCCTGGCACGGCGTCTCCTTATGTCTTTTCTAGGGTGAAAATTTGCATCTTAGAAAGTACCTTTAAAAACTGGTACTTTCAGCTTTGCATCAAGTTCAGAGTAAATGACTAAACTGAAGTTGCTATGGGAAACGAAAACAAATATTGATTTCTAACTGAAAATTATAACTTGTTTATTAAAAAAAAAGTTCTTTCTCCTCACATGCTCTCCAAACTGTAGGAGGAAAGACTCTGTCATTTCCATACTGAACTCCTGCAGTGGAAATGCAGGCAGCTAACAGCCCTGGGGAACTGAGTGATCAGGGTAGTTAAGATTTCGAGGATAAAGGCTCAGTGTTGCATGTCTGACTACATTATGTTGGAAACATTAATGTTTTATTTTGGAGATTTTTTAAAATGACACCTAAAAAAAAGGCAAAGATAGAACACTGATAAACTTTTTGAGTTTTTGTGTAATATTGGCTTCTTAATACTCCACTTTTTACAACGTTGACCTGCTGTGATAATGATGCTATTTTAACTACTGGAAAAGTGGGTTGGCGTCTGCCAAAGAGGTTTTCGTGACAGAAGCAACATATGTTCTTCCCCCTGTGTGCTCGCCCAGCTTCATCAGTATCATCCCATGTTTAGGCTGGCATTGCCATTAAACTGTGGGAAAGGAAATTCCTGGTACCTCTCAGAACCCTGATTTTCTAATTCACTGTTCCTTTGGTGTTTTTTTTTCTCCCCAGGGCTTTTACACAGTTTACAGGAATCTTTTTGAGTCCATTGTTAAGGAGGAGATGGAGCACAGCAGGATGGACGACGAGGAAGAGGAAGAAGGGTTTCCTCCCTTTGGAGATTCTCAGAGCGATTATGATACAGTAAGCTCCATACCGAAACGTCTATTCCTCAGGTTCTCCTCGAGGTTCAGCCCTTAAGGGCTTGTGACAGATTTAGGCTGCGTAATTCAGCGTTTACCACAATTTGATAGCTTTTAAAACTCACATTGTCCGGCCTTTTATTGTGCAGATTCACTGTGATTAATGAGAGCTGGAAATACATGAACGTCATGATTATTATGTCTAGACTAATGACTGTTATCAGCATTGCAGTGATTTCATTAAAATGTCTTGAAATGAGTGAGAATCTCACAGTGAGGCAAAAAAGTAACTACCCCCTAAATAGTGATAGTGTTGTGGAGAAATGTTGACCCACTTTTAAAGCTTTTAAAGCATCACTGGCCTGTTAAAGCTCAATCAAATCTAAGCACAAACTGTCATTTAGCCATGCCAGTTTTTTTAAATGACTCATTTAGAGGTGACGTTGAATCATTGTGCATTTCAGACAAAAATGATGATGCAAAGAAACTTTTTTTTTTTTTTTTTCAAATTAACAAATGCTTGTTAAGTCATTGTTTTAAATATTCACACTCATGGCTTCCTGGGTATGTTTCTATTAGCTATTTTACTCAGACGTAAAAACGTTCATGTTTTCGATCAGGGAAAGGCGTCAAATGTGTTATGAACCAGTTGCGTTCTGAAACTATGAGAAATATACAGAGAAGTAGTTTGGATCGATTTCACCTGACATTCAAATTTGATACGATGGAAGCCAGTTTGTGTTTCTAACCAGCCTCCTTTTCCACATTACAGGTAGTTCATGTGTTTTACGCCTACTGGCAGAGCTTCTGTACTCGCAAAAACTTTGCCTGGAAGGAGGAATACGACACGAGGCAGGCGTCCAACCGCTGGGAAAAAAGGGCCATGGAGAAGGAGAACAAGAAGACGAGGGAAAAGGCTCGAAAGGAGCGCAATGAGCTGGTGCGGCAACTGGTGGCCTTCGTCCGTAAGAGGGACCGGCGCGTCCAGGCCCACAGGAAGCTGGTGGAGGAGCAGAACGCTGAGAAGATCAAGAAGACAGCAGAGCTGAGGCGACAGCAGAAGCTCAAACAAGCCAAGTAGGCTGAGATGAAAGTGTTTGGACGAATGTAACTGGTGTTCTAGATCTGTCTCTGCTTCACTGTTTTGTGTGTTTCCATCCTAGGATGGCAGAGGAGTACAAGGAGCAGAGCTGGGCCGCAATGTCTGAGCTGGAGAAGGAGCTGCAGCAGATTGAAGCTCAGTATGGAGAGGAGTTTGGAGACACATCCGAGAGTGAGGAAGAGGAGGTGGATGTGGACACATTTCAGAAAAACAGTGAAAGAGATGGAGGTAAAGAAACTACAGACTTGTGTTTTGCCTTTCAAATATGTAAGCTGTAGACTTGACAAAAATATATCGTATTATAAAACAAGATTAATATATGAAAGCAGTGGAGAGTGTCTTTATTTTCTAGACAAATAGAACCGTTACATATCAGACTTTGAGCATTTCTTTAAAAAGAACTTGATTATTAATGGCATGTCAGTAGATTAACATATTTCATAGATCAACTGACTGATCAGAAACAGGAATCAGATCTATGATCAATGGAAAGACAGTTAAATGTAGATGAAAACGATGTACAAAATAAATTATATGAGTGATGTTAGCACTTTGCTTTCACAAATGGTTGCGTAAAAAGTGACTGGTTTACACAAAAAAACAGAAGTGGGTTGGATGAAAGTGCAGCTACTAATAAATTAATAGACCTAACCGAACCCTCACCCTTGACTATGATTACATTATGATGACAGCTATAAAAGTACTTTATGTTCACTCCTAAACACAATTTTAAAATTGTTGAAACCTTTTCTGTGTTAGTGTTTACCTGAAAAACATAACATACTTTATGGTTGAAATAAAAACAAAAAATGATGAAACAGCCAATTTATGGCTGCTTCTTCTGCAAAGGAAAATGAAAATGCTTGAATGAATCCTAAAAGGTAATATTCCAATGGGGATTTTCAGGCAGATATTTATGCAATATATCTTTATCAGCAGGAGGAATTTAAGCTGGAGGAAATAATGCGTTGCTAATAAACCCCATGCTTCCAGTAAAATCTGTCTTGATATGCCTTACGTTCTTATGAAGACCATTTAAAATGCATTTAAAATTTGTTGTTGCATTTCTGACATTTATGTGAAAGTCATGTATAAACGGGTCAAGATGCAATAAAGGGTTCATGTATGGTGTTTTGCTCCTAACAGATGCTGAGCAGCCGAACGACGATGACCCAACCGTCGACTGTTATGATGATCTCTACTGTCCTGCTTGTGACAAGTCTTTCAAATCGGATAAAGCGTGAGTTTCCACACAAACATACCACCCTCCCCTGTCCATGTTTTAATTTCAGTCATGTTTAGTTATCACATGGATCAACATTTCAAGGGTTAATAAATATGCAGTAATTTGGAGATTTATGAAATATTATCATAAAGCTTCAAAAAACTTCCATTTAGCAATCTTGATCTACTTAATTATCTGTCACACATGATTTTGTAAAACATGAAACATTGTATGTTATGTGTGGACTTGTGCAAGGAGCTGTAAATAAACAGCTCTCTATTTTTGTGCTTCTTGCTGTTTGTGTAAAGCTGATCATGTCGTATGTAGTTGAATTGCAGCATTATCTCTGCTTCTGGACTTACTGGTACCATTAAAAAGAAATGAAATACAGAAATCACATGTAATAAATTGTAAGATTTTTGTTTATCTACTATTTGAATTCATATTCTTTTCTCACATTTCCAAATATTGATTTTGCAAATTTTTTTTCTGCTCTGCAGCATGAAAAACCATGAAAAGTCCAAAAAACACCGAGAGATGGTGGTGTTGCTACGGCAACAGTTGGAGGAAGAAGACGATTCATTCTGCTTGAATGGAAAGGAGGATGGAGAGGAAGAAAATGACCTGCAGGATGAAGAGGAGGAAGAAGAGGAACAGCCAAGGCAAAAGTAAATCTATTCATAAACAAGTTAACAAAAAAATTAAAATCAGCTAGTGGTAATGGTTGTTTGTGCCTTGTGATTCACAGTAAATATTAATTTCACTGAAGTCTTTCTCTCCACATCCTCAGGCTGTCAAAAAAGCAAAAGAGGAAAAAGAAACAGCAGAAAGTGGTACAGGTGGGACACTTTATGCCTATCTCTAAATAAAAGTGTGGAGGTGTAAAGGTTAAGAAAAGTTGCTGAGGCTTACTGCATCCCACTGATGATCTCTTTGGGCACAGCAAACTACCGTTGAGGGAAAAGAGAAGGAGGAGGCGATACCCACACAGACCACCTGTGAGGAAGAAGTCCCTGAAAGTTCAGAAAATCTTGTACAACCTGAAAAGCCGGAGGACCTTCCCTCTGCAGAAGTCAAAAGGTCAGTTCATTTTTTTTTTCTTTAATCCCTGTCTGTTTTCTGACTCAGCTGTTACCTGAAATTTCTAGAATAGCTATCTTACCGATGAATAGCTACCCATTATTAAGGTAAAGTAAGAGTAATTTTGGGCTAGATTTCTCTTTCTGTGCGGTATACATCAATCAGCAGTGTTCAACTATATTCCATTAGGATGTTATTCAGTTTGTGATATCTTTTTTGCTCTGTACAGCTTTGAGATTTGAGAGAACTAAATAAGCTTCTCAGATTTCCTGTTTTTAAGCCAACAAGAAGAATAAATGAATAAAAACCGAATAACAACATTGAACAGACAGTAAATTAAAATTATGCAATAATTTTGACGCTCTTACATGTAGTTTCATGTAAAAGAAACTTTTAAGCTAAAGTTTCCTTAAACAACTTTGAGATCATACCGCAAGACAATAATTTTAGATCAACATAAAAATATGGAAAAGGCATTCTAAACAACATAAGTCTGAAATTTCAGCAAAAATTCAAAATTTTGGGTTTCTCTGGCTACAAAGCCTCAAAAATATTGATGCTGGACATGGTTCTATGAACTGTTGTAGCAATGTGTTTTAAATAATTCACACGCAACTTTTCTGTTTTGGCTTTAATTATCATTCCATATCTAAAAGTATATTCATGATCCAGAGAGGTAAAACCCTAAAACTTAAAGATCCTGAACAGATTTAGGTTTTATTAATCTGAGCAGATCAGTATTAACATCTTGCAGCAGCTCGGCGTGACTCTTCTGACTTTATTCTAATGAGCAACATGTGGAAAGAGCTAAAAATTAGGGTGTCGGCAACGAGATCTTCTGAGACTTATCAAAATAAACCAACAAAATACCTGTATGGACATGCAGAGTTTTTTGGCTTTTCTTTTGTACAATATAAAAAAAAACATTTTATTAATTATGTAAGGACAACTGTCTCATACGATATCAGAAACAAAGTTATCAGTGGAATGGAAAATAAATGTAAATTTAGATTTAGATTTCCAATCATTTTAGATTTAGATTTTTCTAAAACCTCTTAGTTTGACAAAATGCAGCTGATTTTTTTTCACAACAGATTCTTTGCTATCTATGTTTTTCTTGAGTGAGTAGTAATTCACTTTGTCTACTACAGTTAGTGAATTATAGAGAAAACTTCACTGCAGTCCAAGATTCTTTGTAAAAAAAAAAAAAAAAAGAGTAACTGCAATTTGTCAATGGCATTTTTTTTTAAATTTATTCTAAGAGCTTCCTGAGGCTGTGAAAAAAAGACTGGTGTGCACATGAGCAATGTCGGTTACATTGCACAGTTAAATTTTTTAAATTTTAGATTCAAAAAAATGCAGAGGTGTAATATTCACACATCATTTTATCAAAGCAAAAACGTCCGGACGCAGAATATCAGATGCTGAATGAGGCCCAGTAAAGTCTATTTGCTTATCATAATATTCTGGGTAGTTTCCTTCGACTTATTATCGAGCACATGCCTGCAGTTTACAATTAGATCTTTATCTGTCACGCAAATGTTCTCTCAGCAGCTCTGAAAAGACGAAAGGAAAAAAGGGAGGTGGGAAAGACAAGGCAAAGAATACCAAATCACACGCTGAACAGTTTCCTGAGGTACGTACAAAAAGACACAATCCACATAAAAGGTTTAGCCTTTTATGATAACTTGGTATTCACTTGAGATGTTTCTGATGGCCTTTTTATTTTTAATCTTTCTTTCTGGGTCTAAATTGGAATTCCTTTGTGGCTGAAAATGTTGCAACAATTTAAATGTGATTTTTCTGTTTGCAATTCCAGAAGGAAGTAAATCTCCGCTGCGTTACCTGCAACGACGAGTTCCCCACAAGAAACAAGTTGTTTGACCATCTGAAGACCAGCGGCCATGCTATTGCTATTTCTACAAACACTACTCACAGCTCCACGAGCAAGAACAGGAAAGAAAAGCGGAAAAACAGATAACACATTCTCACTGCTGCTGATAAGACTTTTACCCAAAACAAACTCATTTGGGGATGTTTTTGCAGTTTGTGTGAGATGAGTCAAATACGAGACCTAACCTTCTGTCTACAAGTTCAGTAGGTCCGAGTGAAACAAGATGTAGTTTTAAAATAAAATTTTTAAAGCATACTTGGTCCGACAAGGTTGCAGATTCATTGTCAGTGCATGTGTGTGCGGATTGAATTGAGAAAAGGGTTGGTTTATTAAAACCGAAGCTGAATTGAATTAGAAAAACTGAAAGTTTTTAGAAAAAAAACTTAACGTTTTTATTTTTTAGAAAATCGAGCAAGCAGTATTCAACAGTACAATTTTAATAATATTCAAGCTCATGTGAAACTTACAGCCGAGCATATTTATCTGCCCATGAAGTTTGCATTGCGGCCTATACAAAGTCTCTATCGTTGGACAGAGAGAGAGAACGGAATCTGGTGAGCGCCGAACTTTACTGGTGGGAGAAAACCAGGTTCGACTAGTGGCTCTGATTGGACAGAATCGTCTGGATTTTGGCGAGGGTCCTCTGCTCTACCGCCTTCAAGACACAGCCACACTGCAGTGTCTGCCTTCATAATGAGCTAATTCAGCTTAAAATATCCTTCTTCATAGTGCAGCAGTTCCTTTCCTCCCCTCAAACACACAGCACAATGATCTGGTCGAACATCTACAACAACTTACAGCAGATCCTGGAAGACACCAGCGTTTTAAGACAGCCTGTCCTGCTCTGTCTTTTTTCTTGTACTCGGCATACAAATTTGTTGTCCATAATTTCGAAAGCAGTTATTGTTGCATGTTATGATTTGGACATTTTCTTGGTGAGAAAACAGTGATTACAGTTTAATTTATGCGAGCCAAATTCCTTGATTTGTATGAGTCATCTTGAGGCTGACTCACATAATACAAACCAAAACTTGACCCTGATGACTTGAAGTCTTGTGTTTCCTGTAATAAAAGGACTTGTAAGATAAAATTAGCAGTGACTTGATCCTCCTTTTTTCAGATTTCTGATCACATTCCCAGACTTCCTTTGAGCGTGCAGATGCTACTGCAATACGAAGAGGGATGGGAATGCAGTGTCAAGAAAGTCGCTTGCTCCTTCAAAGATTTGTTGCTGCATTTGTTTGTATACATTTTTCAGATCATCACACAAATTTTAATATCAGATCAAGCTAAATTGGCTAAGTACAAAATTTAATTTTATTAAAAGGAGAAGTATCAAGTAAAATCTACTTTTTCGAGTTCTACATCCTCTCACAATGTTATTCCCTCAACAAAAACATGCCTGTTTGAGAAATCCTTCAATCTCCCATGGCAACCATTCAACTGTGCAAAATGCCTGGGTGGACCGAATGCTGCCTTCAAGACGCAGTTCTTCTGTGGAGCTGCAGTTTCCATTCTTATGAGCTTCTGCCCCACAGAGCAGCTCTCTTCCACGACTCCCCCACTCAGCTCCTTTAGACTAGCTGGCAGCAATTAGCAAACACCAGGTGGGACTGCACATCAGCTGAGTGAGCTAACGTGAGCTACTTCTCAGTGCAACGCTCATAAAAATGTTTACTAAACGCTTAATACAGGAGCCCTCTATTAAGCTCCTCTATTATTTCCACCTTGATGACTTCCCGAAGGTGGATTTTTCTTATGAGCAGGAGTTTTTAAAGAGACAGAGACACAATTTCAAGCTGTAAAATTGCAAAGTTGCATTTCTTCTAAGTGATACTTGATATACATTATTGCATTTTATAACAACTAAAAGTCATACACTTTCTCGATTGTATTGCAAATAGGTACATGTGCACCATGTACCTAAAAGTACATAATACTGCCCCATTAATAGCATACAAGACCTATACACACAAAGCTGGCACTATGTGAAAATATAATTGACCTCAACCCACAACCCACCACTGCTAAATAATGAATCAATTGTGATTAACCACACTTCATTTCTTAATTAGATGAGCCTTGCCAAAGACTGATTATTGTCTGAAGCAGGCTAAAAGATCTTAAAAAGCTACACGAAGTGTTGAAAAAGAAATTCTAGAACAGATTGTCATGCAAGGGGTCTCAACAGGACGCAGAACCTGCCTCAACTTGGGTCACGTCCTAAGGTCAGTTTTCATGATTTAGGACTTCGTTACATTTGCCAAAAAACACACTGATGCTCCCCAAGAACTTCGGGGAAATTTTCTGTGAACTGTTGAGATGAACGTAAAAACTTTTTAGAAGGTTCACGTTTCATTACATCGGGGGAAAGGGAAAAAAAAAATTTCAGAAATAGAACGTCATATTGTCAGTAGATTGTTATGATTGTGTTATGCTAAGTTGCTTCAGGTTCTGGCCAGTTCTGCTGTAATTTGATGCATTGTTTTGCTCTGTATCAGAAAATCCCACAAGAGAATGTCCAACCATAAGAGTCCTCTAAAGTTTAATTAGTTTGACTCATTCTTCTACCTTATTCTTTGGCTTTGAATGAAGAAAATTGCAACAATATGTTGACATGTTCAAAAGAAAAAAAACAACTTAAGGCTATTATGCACATTTTTGACTAAATATTCAGTTTTTGCCACCTACATATTACTGCAGGCCATTCACAGTGTGTGGGTTAAGTCATGTTTGTATGGAAGTAACCTTCATATGAAAATAAGCTGTGCACAACAAGAAGATCGGGATCACACATTTGAATAATAATCAGACAATGTGATATTCTCAGTCCACTTTCACTATAGAAACTTCCCTCTTCATGCTCACAGAGGGAATTACTTACTCACCTGCCTGACCAAACATTTAAAGACAAATCTGCGGAAGAGAAACAACTAAATAAATGCTTAGGTTTAATGGCCCTGTTCTCTAAAACCACTAGGAAAACCACAAAAATCAGCAAGGATCTGGATGCCAGTATTTACCAGAAAACATGCAGGTCGTTTGTGAAGTGCACCACAACTTTTCAGATTACTTGTAGATGTACGTCTCTCTTTTGTTTGGGTAGGTTCTTTTTAGTTAGAATGAGAGGCTTTTCATACCAACCTGCAAATAACCTCCTTCAGTCTTACTGAGAGGATTTCTTTTTTGCATTTTAAAGTTTTTTGCACACAGCTTTATGTAGCAGCTCTTTCCATTTAATCCCTGTAGCTTTTGAGTGGGCATGTGAGTTTGCACAGTCTTTGTAAGAACATGTGATTCACAGCAAATGACTCCTTTTAGAAAATGTTCTTCATAGCACAATGGAGACGGCAAGGACTAAAGCACAGAGAGTCTTTGGTTTAATGTGAAAGAAATACTGCTGCCATCCCTGTGTTTCCTTTACAAGAAGGACAGTCACATCCAGGTGCATGACAGCACCTCTAACCCTAACAGATTATTCTTTATTTTCTTTCCTTTACATTTCAGAAGTAGTAAACATGTTTTTAATTTAATAAAATTGAGCAGAGCTCATTCAGAAGGATGAATTGCTGACTGTACTGCACACCGTCTTTATCCTGAAAAGGCAACATTCCTTAAAATCCTTCAAATGTGTTATTTTTTTAATCCCACATCCTCCTTTCTGTCTTAATCTCACAGGAAACTTGTAAAAAGGTGCAAATGTTTTGCACATTTTTGAAACGTGACATCAATTTTTATCTGATTTGATTAACCTGAATAATTGGAATCATTTATTTATTGCATTGTTTATTCTGCTAACGCTCATATTTGTAATCAATCAAAAATGAAATTTTACTGTAAATTTTCTTTCCTAATGAAGTTCTCTTGGTGTAAGAATGACACTAGGGTGTTGCTTTAGTGAACGGAGAGACACACAAACACAAAACTGTTACAATGAAATAATAAAAAAGAAAGTTAGCATTCTGGGGAAGTGGTTTGAGGTTAAAACCTTGCAATCCCCAAAACCGATTGACAATCTGAGCTTTTTTATTACATTTTATCGCATTGCAGCAGGGAAAAATATGTATTTTGTTTTGATTTCATGCGACAAAATTACACAAATTAATATGCATATTGTATATGTTGAGAGGAAGGACTGGAATACATGGCATCCAAAGTCTGAAAAGGCCGAGATATCATTATATTCAGCCTCCCATGTGATTCAATACACAGGGGGTTGTACGACCTCCTTTCACTCCAATTACAGCTGCAAGCCTTTTGTGTTGTCTCTACCACCTTTACACATCTATAGCCTGAGACATTTTGCTCATTCTTTGCAAAGTAGTTCAATGCATTCAGTTTGGACAGAGAGGGTCTATTCATATCAATCCTCAAATATTGCCATAAATTCTCAATTGGACCTATGTTTTGTTTGTTTGTTTGTTTGTTATTTGTCATTTAGGGAACAGCTTATTTCTCCTTCCCATTATAAAAAAATGTCTTTCTCATGTGCAATTTAGAAAAAAAAAAAAAAACCCAAAATATTTAGTTAATCTTAACTGATCTAAAATAGAAAATGGTTTTCTGATTTAATGTCAAAGAAAAAGAAAAAAAAGTCTGTCTTTTGATACAGTGCGTTAAATGTTAACCTCAGACTATACAGAGGATGTGCTTTCTTTTTTTAGCAGCAGGGAGAAACAGCAGAAGAAGCCTGGTCCAGTGGACCAAAGAAAACACCCAACCAACCCGATACCACGGATGTACGTTTTGTTTTTTTTTTCTTTTCCTTTTATTTTTTAACTGTTCTTCAATATTTCTTTAATAAATGGCACACTTTAATTTGTTTCTCAATCTTGGACTGAGAAGCAGAAAGGCTGGATACAGTCTGGAGGATAACATATCTTTTAGTCTAGGATGAGACCTGTGAGAAATTGATAAAAAAGTACTCTTACTACTACAATCTTTATACAGGCCGTCTAAATGTGTACCATTCACTACAAGGACTACAGTTTAGTTCTTGTAATTTTACAGAGTGATGTCATCGCTGTTGGTGAGAATCTGAACAGATCCGCATGACAGCTCACACGTCTATAACCTTGATGTTGTGTAACTTTTCTCTCCCTTCCAAAACAGAAATCAAACTCTTGTTTGCTTCTCTCAATAAAACCATAATAATCTGACACTTAAAGACACACAAATTTGTGAGCCTCACAAATTAATGGCCAAAGATTTTTCAAGGATCTCTCTCTCCCCACAGCTCTACTCCCACATATGCTGCCATTCGGGTTGGACAAAAGACCAAGGTTTTCTTAATTTGTGAAAATGCAAACGAAAAGATTATTTGTGCACCATGAAGTGAAACAAAAATGAAAATTAACCTTTTTAAACATTGACGTATTCAAACATCTGATTACTTCAGAGCATCCAAATCTATTAACTAATAAAAACTCATATGAAATGTTGGTACAATATTTCCAACTCCTTTGTTGAAAACTGAAATCAATAATTTATGTTGGTATGTAATACATTTTTTTAGAGGGAAAAATCAGAAATCTGTTAACTTACATGCACATAGAAACTTAAGTCCTTCTTTGGCCAAAAGTAATTTCTTGGTAAGGGTTGCTAAGAGTAAATGACTAATGCTGCCATGAGAGAAGTGGAGGACATCCTTTCAAAAGATTTAAATGGTTTTTAGTTTCTCAATTGTTTTGTCATATGAATATGAATACAGTCTCTAGGACAGTCAAGGCCAGCCCAAGCCTTGACTGGGACCCATTAGTTCTGCTAACAATGTGGATTGACTGCAGTCAGCAGTCTGATCATTAAGTCATTCACACACCTGCTAAAATCTTATTGCATCTCTGGCAGTGCTGTTTACGTTATACACATTACATAGAGCAGCCAAACATTGGGAGGTTGCATCGTAGTTTTTTTATTGTTCCGTTTTGTTTTTGTTTTGGCAATGAGATACATTTATTGGCAAACTGATTTATACAACTAGTTGATTTCTGGGTGCCGCTTTCCTTAATTTTCGGGGCTCGTGATTGGCCGATACTTACACGTGAAGCCCATCTTATCCGCTAAGCTTATCGGGGATAAGAGACTGATTTTCAAATGTTTAACAATCAGCCTCTGTCCTCTTCTGCTCTGCAGTGAGAGGTTTGACTGAGAGACCGGCCCACTAGGTCAGGTCTGCAAGTTTGCAGTTAACAACATTCACCCCACTGTTGCCAACTCAGTGACTTTCTTGCTATATTTAGCGACATTTCAGACAGAAAATATATATATATATCAGCCAAAATCAGAATTGGCAGATCAAGCTTTTTAAAGGATAAGTTCTTTTTTGAGACTTTGTTACTTAACTTCTGACCGGAGCTTTGGACGTTTGGATGCTCACTGCACAGTGAGTAATATGGTACCCATGTAGGTACCACGAAGCCACCAGGGGCCCCTAAGAGCAATTTATTTATTTATTTTTTAATCAATAAAATAATAATTTCCACATATATTATCAAATATATATTATTGTAGAAACAAATCACTTCAAAGTGAAATTGTGTGTTTTTGATATTATAATAATATAGAAATTATAACTAAAAAAATGTATATCAGCTCCACTGAAGGGGCTCCACTCCTTGGGGCCCTAAGCGACTGCTTAGTTTGCTAATGCCTTGGGCCGGCCCTGAGGACAGTACATATTTCATTCTACGATGAATTCCACAAAAAGCAAGAAATTGCTGAAGAGCACACATCTATCTCATGTAAAAGAAAGATACTTAAAAAAGTATCTGCCACTTTCTGTTCACTTTTTTCAGATGATCAGACTCAGGTTATTGTTGTCTGATATTTTAATTTGTTTGATCATCTGAAAGATTTAAGTGAGGCAAAGAAGCAGAAACAGATAGTGCTGCTCTATTAACACCTTTGTCAAATTTGAAGCTAATGATCTTTTGAATATCATCATCTGGTTTGGAAAGTCACAAATTGACTTTTCCATTCAGCCAAATCCAGTCTCGACTTATATAATCACACAATTTTACTATCACTATTTAAATATCTGGCAATTTAATGCTGAGGCTAAAGCCAGTGACACAAAAACAAACATTATACAGGAAAAGAAATCTGTTATGCATACGTTTAAAACTTTTAAATTATTGTGTTTATTATGTTTACCATACATTTAATTGTTCTCTTAATCTAACCTTGTCAGCAGCCTGGGTCTCTCCTCTTTCTCATAGAGGGTTTAAAGACTCCCTGATGTAGTCTTTGGGAAACCGCACCGTTCCTCCCATTTCTTCTAAAAACAAACACATTCACATTCCCATGGTCCCTTCCCTAATCACCCAGGCTGCAGCTCAGAGCATGAGAACAAAAAAACAAAAAAAAAAGAAAAAATTAAAATGCAAGACAGGACAGTTTAATGATGTCAGCACTCAACAAAAGCGTCTCTGAAATATTAGCACAGAGAATAATACAAGGGAAAGAAATGAAATGGACTTCTACAAAGTTAATGTATTTTATGCCTATTCAGGTGACTGGCAACTAAATTGATCCTTTCTTTGACTCAGTTCTATTCCTGCTAGCTCAATGTATTAATTTCCAAAAATATACAGTATATATAATTAAATCCATCAGTCTCTCATTCTGATTTGATAATAATACATCACGGTCAAATTTCACTTTGCAGAGCCATTTGGTAAAATGTTGTATAAGGAAGCCCAGCAATTTGAGTTCATTTGTTGACTTTGCAGCAATCTCTCCTCTTGAGTTAGTAGAACTCAGCAAGTTACATTATGTAACCATTAGAACCTCTCAAAGTCATGTTCATTTATAAGTAAGACCACATTTCTTGCAAGAGTATATATTGCAAGAAATGTACTGGATATAGTTCATTTTAGAACTTCTAATTTAAATGTGTTCTCTTTGCTGAAATGTTTATCCATTAAAACCCAACGTACTTCTGGATATAAATGGTTGGATTTTGCACACCAGAGCACTGATCATTTAGTTTCCCTTGGGAATAATAAAGTATTTTTAAATTGAATTGAATTTTCTTAGAGATTTTATAGTTCAGATAAATGCTGTGGGGTTGCGTGTATAAACATCTTTGGCACATCTGCTCTTAGTAGCTTCCTCCCCATGGGCCTCGAATGCATCAGGACACAAGGTGTGTTTAATGTTCCAAAACCGATTCAGCTGTGATTCACCGGAGTGGATCTAATTCAGGATCATTATTTTTTGTCGAACTGGAAGAAACCAGAATAAAATCCTGTCCACTAACCACTCACTAAGCATTCTTTTACAAAACCACCCCCCAAAAAAACAGGATAAAACCTTGGCATTTAGCACATGCTTGATGCTAAAAGAATTGGGACATTTTTATTAAATTGGAAATGTTTTATTAGAATATGCTATGTTTCTCTACAAACTTTAAGCCACATTTTTTCTCTTTCTCTAAGTATTTTCAATCTGTTTGAAAGATTTGCTCAAAATCCATTTACAGTTCCTAGGCAGGTCAGATCATTAAATGGTTCAAAGTGCTCTACTGAATCAAAGCTTTATTCTAGAGCCCTTCAGCAATGAACGTAAGAATGTCTACCTTTCTTTTCCAAGCAGAGCAAATGAAGGCAACAGACAAACAAAACAGTTGATTAAATTTAGTTCCTTGTGAGCACAAGGTGAGTTACAGTATAAAGGAGCGATGGATGAAAGTATAGTGCATCAGATAAATAGTGTCCAGAAAGGGAGACCAGTGGAAGTTTTCTATAGCAGAGAAATAGGTGTGGTTGTAACATGTTCCCCTTTAGAATGGTTAAAAACACACATAGGTTGGTTTGGATGAATAAATTCATTTGAAAACTACTGTATTTTCTCTGTAATTTTTGTCAAAACAGTTTTTTGTTTTTTTTAATATAAACTCAATTAAATATTTAAGTGTGGGGAAAAAAGAGGAAAAAAAGGCCCTGCATATACTGAAGTGGATGTAATCAGAATTATTATTTTTTTCCACGTGCTTCCTTAATACTTGCTTTAATCAAAAGCTAATTAGAATTTCTTTTGGTCATGTAAACTTGGTAAATTTAATAAGTGTGGCTCTTTTGCTACCAGATTTAAAAACAAAAATAGTAATAAAAACGAGTAGAGATGTCATATTTCTAAAAGGCCTTTCGGTATTGAGAAAGAATGTTTTATATGCCTTTTAACTTGAACATAGATGCTGTGCAACATTCACCTCTATATTTTGCACTGATCCTGGAAACTGCATTTACTAAGGGTAAAATTAACCCTGCTGTACACAAGTAGGGGCACCAAGGAAAACATCTATAGGGGAAGTTCTTACTTATGCAGAAACTAATCACTATCTTAACGTCATTAAGCAAGGCAACAGTTATAGAAAAAAGTGAAAAAGAGGTTTGTACCAGTGAGATTTAGACCTCAGAAATATCACACTAATTAAACTTTTTTTCTCCCACTCCATGCAGAACACTGTTATAGAATAGCCCCTCTGCAAAATCACTGCTATTCGCTGAATAGCTTTCCACATTTTTGCAAAACGTATAATTAGACTTGTACATGTACCATCTGCATCTGTTATTTTTCAAAACTGTACTGTTTTATTCTCTTTTTATGCTGACACTACTCTTAAGTCTCCTTTTTAAAATTTTTGTCATATTGCTTAAATATATCTGTTTACTTCCATTTAATCTGTGTGTCAAACTCAAGACATGGGAGCCAAATCTGGCTCAGAAGAACCTTCAAAATAACAGCTGTGTGCTTAAATATTATTTTATCAACTAAATCAGAGCATATTAATTGATTTTAAGACATAATTATTGAATGCAGAGGCAGTCATTTATTAATATTTCAAGCATTTTTATGAGTTTTATCAATACTTTTGTTCACTGCTGGCCCTTGGGGAACATTCATGATCTTGACATGGCCCAAAATGAAAATTAGTCTGACACCTGTGGTTTATGTGTTAGTCATTATTAGACACTGTCATATTTAATTCTCTTGCCTTTTTCTAGCCACATCCAGTCATTCTGTTTTATAACTTCAATATATCTAACTCAAACTATCAGGTAACTTCAGTACTTCAAAGATCCACCGTTTAAGCCTTAACATGGTTTATGTTATGTAATTTATACTCTCTTGGTGCATTTTAGGTTTGAAGTAAATTACTTTTTAAAAGTTTACTTCACCCTGTACAAGAGCTCGATAAAAAACATATATAAATCTTGCAAGTTAAACCAAAGGAGAAGGATATGGATAGGTGGAGATTTAATTCCTGCCTGCAGTTTGTGTTTGTCTTTTACACATGAGGTCATGTGAAAGAACATCCTGTTGGTGTTATTCTGGCGTGTATACACACCTGGTTTTGTCAGATAAACTTTAATACAAAATAGATCTAGCAATATACTCGAATAAATAAATTTCGAGTCGAATAAAGTTGTATGAAATGCAGACTATCTTAATCCCTGCTGTTAAATTTATTGAGAAATGAAATTGGAGCTCTGTTATTAATAATTCAACATCTGTATTTCTTCTAAAGATTCATTAGCCATTAAAGAGGCCTTCTAATATACACTTAAACACAATAATTCGTCTCCTTTGCCATGTTTTTGCCTGGCGTAAAGCTGCACAAGCACATCTGTGGAAGGTTTTGTGTTTGAAACACTGTATCCAAATTATTTAGAGCATTGGTAAAATGTACAAAGCATTAACACATTTCCACATTTTGTCATGTTACAAATAATGAAGTATACAAATAATGAGATATACAAAAAAATCAAGTTTAATTGCGATTTTACAAAATAGACAAACATTACATAATGCATAATTACAAAATCTAAGTCAAATTCAAAATTTGCCCTCAGCAAATTCAGCTGTTCTGCGTCAACTGTCTGACACTCATCGGTAGCTTCAGGCTTCAGACTCTCACCATCACTTGTCTCACCAATCAGTTTGTGCATCACATGGGTAAATGTATAAATATTGCTGTATATATGATGTTTACATATACATATAATCAAACTTGTGATAGTTCTTTCATTACCTTGAACTAGAGGCTATGCATTAGTCTTTTCTGAAGAAAAACTTCATCATTCCGTTTGCATCATTATTTTTAAAAAGGCAGACATTCAGGTCTGGTAAACACTTCAAAACATAAGTATAATGCTGCTTCCAACTAAATTGTATTTAAAGATGGACTCGTGTGTAAATACTATTCAGTGTTATTTTTTAATTATCCATGTTCAATGGTATCTTTTCCTTTTTTTCTTACCTTAAGGATTGAATTTAAAATAGATTTTTTTTAGTTGTTTATACACATCACAGAACAGGTACTACTTTTCAAAGGCTTGCTATGAAACAAAACTTGAAATAAAAATGAAAAATAAAAACAAGTGAAAAAGATTAGTCAGCCCTTCAGTCGTTTTTACACCCTCCATTTTGTGAAAGAATTTCACAATCACACTCCCATTTTCCCCAGTGTTTATGAGGTTACTGTTAATTTTGTCCTTCTCCAGTGTAACTTATTGACTTGATGCACATACCGCATATGTCTTAAGTGATATTTTAAATGCTCCAAAAGATTTCCAGTACAAGTAACCAGACACTAAAGCACGTTTTCCACAAGAATCTGGTTTTATCAGATTCCATTTTGACAATCTAAGTAAAAACTGTCTTCACAGGATGCGATGCCGCAATATTTGAATTGTATTCTTGATACAACCAAAATAAGATTTTTGCACCAATCTTAGAGTATTTGAATAAAATCTCATTTATTAATAATGCAAAGATACATTGTGTTATCTAAAGAAATTGAATTGATCACAAATGAAAAATGTGAAGATAAAAAAATTGTAAACTAATCTGATTTAAAAGGCAGACTCTATTATAAATTTCTTTTTGGACATTTAGTATGACAGATTCAACAAAATACTTCATTGAAAGCAGAATGTAGATTATAGACACAGTGGAAAATATATTTACATTTTTAGTAGAGAACAATTAGTGTACTGAGAGCTTGCAATTACACAGTAGCTTTTAAAATGTTCCTGTTTTAGTGGCTACAAAATTTAGAGGGACCAGAGGATAATTGACCCAATATTAAGGATAAAACATTATTCACTTTTTTAGTATATTTTTGTGGTTCTGGTTCAGCCGACCTTTTATCAAGCTTTCATCTTTTCTCCATGTAGTTGTGGACGGATTTGTTAAAAACCGCCAGGAAGAAATCTGCATCCTCCTTTGTGATGCACATGGGGGGTTTGATGCGGAAGATCTACAACAGAACAACAACAAATACATGAGTAAATACGACAAATATTTGTACCTGTGCAAGAATACAGACAGTTACAGACAGATAATGGAAAATAATGCAGTTCTCTGACTAAAGTGGTGATTCAAAGGCAGTTCTTCTGGTTCTGTGTTTTAACTGAGAAAATAAATCAAACATAGTCATTTGGAATGTAATGTTTCTCCTTCTCAGTTTGTCCTTCATCTTGTGACACTCTGGTTTTGTGTTCTTGGATCAATTTGAGCTTTGTTTTTCTTTTGAATTTCTGCGTATTAATTGAAATTTTGTTTTGAGTTTTACTTAAGTTGTCTTCTGTAGACCCCAGCTCTGGTTTTAATTTGGGGATCTGTCTCATTTTGGGTTGTGAACTGTTCCTGGTTTGTGTATAGAGTCACAGTTTATTTTAAAGCCACTTACATTTTGTCCTCTAGCTTTTGGAACATACGTAACAGATACATTTTTGCATTTGTATAATAACTAGGGGTGCCCATTTAGACTGCCCAGCCAAAAGAAAGCTCATCTGCTAGTATTTCATTGGATCGCCTTTGGTTTTGATACAGCACACGTTTCCTTAGGCATTGTTTTAATAAGCATCTGCAATGTCACAGTATTTATTCACATTTTTTCTTAAACAGACTAGCATCTTTCCCACAATAAGAGGACGTGTCTTTCCACGTGGCTGTTTAAGAAATGAAAAGCCACTCATTGCATCAGCTGGGCCCAAATAACTTGTTGCCAGCTGGAAGACAAGTCGTTCAAGCAGTAACTATCCAATAGGAAGCTCATGATTATTTGCTCAGTTTCAAATTCAGGTTGTTACTTTTTTTTTAGGCAAGGAAGTGTTTAATCCTTTTTGGTTTTTATTGCGCTCATTTTCCCAAGGCTCTGTGTATTCATTCTGTTTATTAATTAGCTTCTTTCAGCATCTCCTGTCCCCACCCGCTTCACAGCTGCCAGGTCTTCTGTAATTTAACTGATCTGTGAAGCTTTCCAATATTCACTCTTCCTCATACAGTTTTTTTTCCTCATCCTTTGATTGAATTTACTGCTTTTTTGCCTTGTCCCTGGTCCCCCCTGAACTTTTTCCTCTGTACTTCAGTTTAACAAGTTCCCGATCAATAATGAACAGCCTGTTTGTAACTACTCCACCATCCTCCATTTGGTTTCTCCAAACAACTTTTTTAAAAAATAAATAGCATAGCCTCTTTATGTTATATATCATGTCTAGCCTTACTTACATCTTTGGGAGAGCATTAAGATAAAAGGAAAGAAAGAAACGGATGACATATGAACAATAAAAGAAGGGTTTGTCTTCTTTTTAAATGGCAATTTTTGATTTATCAGACTTTTCTTGTTTCACTAATCTTTTTTTGACATTTGTTTTTTTTTTATTATTGATTATAAATGCATTGAAATACATTGGAACATATTTTTTTGTATTTTAAAACTCAATAAAACTTAATATTTCAAACATTTCTGGACAATATCACAGCATAAAAAATCAGCTTAATGTAAAGTAAGTTTGAAAAGCTAATATGAAGTTAATCCTTGATATTAGTGTGACTAAATCAATAAATTAAAGGATATTAAGCCTTGACCTTTAGCATGTACTCCATGTAGTTTACTTAATTTTTATGTGAGTAGGATTCATGTTACCTGTCCATAAACTCCTCCTTTGCCTATGAGGACTCCCATATCTTTAACATCCTCAAAGATCTCGGCGATGTCTTCAGGAGGCAGTGGATCTCTACTGGTCTGTAAATGGAAGAGTAGATAACTTTGAATAGAAGAAGTAGTCCTCAGATATCTACAGATCAGCCCAAAATTATTCATACACCTGGAAATTTAGGTATAAAGTTATATTTCAATTTTACCAACATGGTTCTCCAACTGAAAGAAATATGCATGTTTTTAGAGGTCAGAGTCCTGACTTAAACCTGACAGAAAATCTGTGGAGATAGTTTAGATTAAAGTGATAGCTAAAGCAACATCTCAAGACATCAGCCAGTAAGTTAAAAAAAATCCTTATAGACGTGAACGTAAGCATACCGCCAAAGTACAGCCATCACAGAGTCAACTCACTGGAAGTTTTCAGAGTTTTTGCTGTCTTGTCTGCAGCAACAGGTTTAAAAATAATAATAGCAACAAACTATTATAACCTAAATGTTTCCTAATAAGAAGAGCTCCGGTTAGAGAACATTCACCGCAGATTGGTTTGCGTATTTGTATTTGTGTGTATTTGTGGTTCACAAATACAGATTAACTGGGACACAGCTGAACCCTGCCCCCGGGTCACATCGTGCAGAAACACACGTTATACAAACATGGGAGAAGAGGTGATAGTCTCTTCTGTCATACATTCAGTACCTTGTCTTTGACCATTTCCACACCAATCTGAAGCCCTTTTCCACGGACGTCGCCAATAATTTCATACTTGTCTCGAAGTTTTGCCAGCTCTGTCATTAGATAGGTGCCCACATCAAGACTGTTCTTCTGTGTGTCATCCTCTATCATTGTCTGTTTAAGAAAAAGCAATCAGGAATCAGAGAGCTGCGCGCGCCAGAGAATTTGGAGACACCTTCTTTCCCAGTCAATCTTGTTGACAGTTAATTACTCACATCAAGCACCGCTGAAGCAACCGCACAGGCCACAGGATTTCCACCAAAGGTGTTAAAATGCACTCCCTTGGCAAAAGAATTTGCAATTTCTGGAGGGAAATAAAACATAAATTGACAAGCTCACACCTTTAGCCACTTCAGGTACTTGACGTCAAGTACACTAAGTGAAAAGTATTTTTTTTTTAAACTTTTTTTTTTTCATGTTGGCTTTTGTTCTTGTTCCAGTTGTTTCTTGGAAAAATCAAACACCTTGGAACAGCTGGAGGGTCTTTAAGTATGCAGAAGTTTGATTATTAACCAAGTGCCATGGAAACTGGCTATCACAACAAATAACACAAGAAGTAACATGTGATGTGCTACCAGAAATAAGATCTGCTTGTTTGGAAGTGTGAAGTAAATCCTGATGCCAATCAGCAACAAGGCTGCATAGATTAAAAGGTGGAGAGTGAAATCAATGAACCACTGAGGTGAGGGTCCACGCAGCCTACTTCTCCAGCCTGATTTAATTTTTTTTTTCCTTTGTGAGAGATTATTGAAGTCAATAAGTCTGGCAGATTGCTAATAATGCTCCATTAATAAGGATGATATCGAAAATCTTTAATGGCTCTATGTTCTTCTCTTTATAACTCAAGTGCTGCGAAAGCATATTGTTCATCATTCACAACAATTCATCTTCCATCTATGGACAACAGACAAGTTGCAACTAACAAACTGGAAGTGTAAAGTGTATTTTACTGCCAGAAATAAGACATGATTTCTGCTCTATATGTCAAATTGAACTGCGAAAGAGAATCAAAACTGCTGCAGTTATTTTGACTGTAATATATAGAAATAAATCTACGAGTGTTTAAACTAAATAGATGTGTATGATTTACTGCCTCAGGCAACAAACAGAATCTGTGAATCTTCATGATGTTGAAAAAAAACAATGATTATTTAAGATCACCCCTTGCTGTTGATAAGTGTATAAATGTATAAATATATATTCTCACCTGGTGTTGTAACAACAGCTCCCATAGGGAATCCATTACCAATGCCCTTTGCCATTGTAACCATGTCAGGGATGACATCATGTCCTTGGAAACCCCAGAAGTGGCTTCCAGTTCGTCCAAATCCAGTTTGAACCTGCCATGGTGCAGTAAGAGACAAAATGGGGATTCGTCAGTACCTTGAATGTGGTGATTGCTCTTGCAGTCCTTCCTCCCAGGTACACAACAGTGTTGTCGATGACTAATCTACCCATGTATGCAGATACATGCCATTTCTATTTTAATGTCTCTCCTTAGACAAGCAGAAGGAAGACTCGGTAATTTTCTTTATGAGCAGTAGGTAACTAGCTTTTGTTCTAGTGATTTTCTAACTGAAATGCAAAATTGACTTTATCAAATAATCAAACACAGTAGTTGATTCTGAAATAAAAATACGGCATATAACAAACTGAGCTTAGCTCTAATGTGTGACTTATCAGTTGATACAGTTTTCCTGCTGAAGCACATATTTATGCCTCTGATCTTCAGATAGAGATAACCAGAGTAAACGCAAACATTTGTAAATGATGATTTTATCTATGAAGGAAAACATCTATTCAAACTAATCTGGCCTTATGAAAAAAAGTACTCACCCGCCCTTGTTCAATAATGACTTGCAATTAACTTAATTTCTTTCTAAGGTTGAGCTTAATTCATAAACCACGCCAGAACAGTACAGCCAGCACATTATCCCCTGTCGTAATCTATCAGTTTGGGGAGGGTTGACAATTCCACTGCTAAGGTTTTGGGGCTCCAACAAAACACCTACTGAGGCTTTCATTTACAAACTGAGAAAACATGGAACAGTTGTGTCCCTCTCCATGACTGCTTAGACTATCAAATTTACTCCAAGAGTGCACTGACGACTCATCCAGGAGTCAAAAGAACCCAAAAAAAGACATCTACATCATTTCAGACTCCTTGTCTCATTCAAGACACAGTGTTCACAGTTCCAAACTGAGAAAAAGACTGAATGAAAACACTATCACTTGAAGGGTTCCTTGGGAAAATTGTTTTAAAAACTCAGTTGCCAAAAAAAAAAAAAAAAACATCTTGATAAGCTCCAAAACTTTTGATAGCTTTTTAGCACAAAGAACATCATACCATAAACAAATCATATATAAGCATGGTGATTGTAAGACAGTCAGACTGTGTTTTCTGTTTATGTTAGAGGACTTGCAATAAGTAAGAGAACCACTAATCGTATTCTTTGTCAGAATTGTTCATAAACCTACTGGAAACTAAAAATCCATCAGTCTCATGTCACGTGTAGTTCAATGTGGGTAAAACATGTCTCTCTGTTTTTCTGGATGAGTTACCATTGTCTCAGGAGAATGGTAAGCCTCCAGTTCATGACCTTAAGCTGAAGGGAATGTGCTTTATGGAGTCAGACAATAACCTGAAGCACGCCAGCTTTGAATGGCTCACAAAAAGAAAAAACTAAATTATTTTGAAGTGGCCTTCTGCAAGTTCACTCCAACTGAGATACTGAGGCACAAAATTAAACTTTCTTTCATGCTCGAGAGCTTTCTTGTGTGATTGAATTGCAACAATTATTCAAAGCATGGAGAGCCAAAGTTTCTCCTCAGTGGCATAAAACATTCATTGCCAGTTATTACAAAAAGATAGAGGCAAAACCACTTTTTAGGTACAAAAGAAATTGTCCTATCAGTTGGTTTCCATGCTTCTTTTTTCTCTTTCATTTTCTTCACCATTTGAAAACCAAATTTTGTATTTACTCAGGGTATAAGGTAAAAATAGGTTTTATCTGAAACATTATTTTTCACAATATACACATATATAATTACAGTTTCATTAATTATATATGTGTATATAATTACACATTATAATTATCATGTTTTATGATAATAATGAAATTACAACTGAATTTCATTCAGTTTCATGAATAAAATATAATGATGTAAAACCCTTTAAAATTTTTATTGGCTGTATAAAACTTTTGGTAATGCCATTCTACAGAAGTGGCGATTAAAAACCTCAAAAGCTTACTGATACTCTTAATAGCTTTTGATTTTTAAATTAAAAAAAACAAAACAAATATATATATCAGACCTCATCAGCAATGCAGATCCCTCCTCTCTCTCTTACAAGTTTGAAAGCCTCCTTGAGGTAGTTTTTAGGGTACTGAACAGCTCCTCCGACTCCCTAAATGAACCAGAAATATTAGCAAAAACATGGAACATATAAGTGGACAACGATATAAGAATTATATCAGAAATGTCTTAATTTTTGATAAATATACTTAATCACCATGCATCTTTATGCATGGTGATTAAGTATTAATCACCATACTTTATAAGTATTAAATTATATGTCACCACGGATTATAAATATCCATGGTGACAAAATTATTTAAAAGATTTCAAGTCAAAATTGAAATTACTGGGGAAAAAAACCCCACATTGATATGAGCAATATTTCCAATATCATCACTGTATGATTTCTTGAAACGTAAAACAACACCTGAATAGGTTCTGCAAAGAAAGCAGCAATTCTAGGAGGGACGCTTGTAGCTAATGTCTCTTTAAGTTGTCTGATGTATTGCTCATTCGCTGCGCAGTGACCTGCATAATAAAAACATAGAAAACTCTGGAAAATGCTGAGGGGTCATGTAACAGGATAAGAAACAACTAAAACACGTCCAACCTGTCTCCCACCTGATTTGAACTTTTTTTACTTTTGTCCCAGAGCACAGATTTTTTTTTATTTTTTTTAATTTCTTAAAATTTGTTTTTCCCTGACTTATTTTCTATGACCGCGTCTGTAAATCAAGGTTGATGCCTCGTGTCAGAATGAACCTTGCAAAGAGACAAACTTTTCACCATGGTTAAAAATGAGTCAATGATCAACAGGAGGAGACTTTGAACTTTACTCTGCTTATTCAGCACTTCTTCTCGTCTCCTTCCATCTCATTTTTAGGAGTTCAGCATTTTTACTTTTACAAGTCTCATTTATTAAAATGAAGATATTTTAGAGTGGTTTGAACAATAAATAAGAACTGCTAACAATATAGCATAATAATGTCTGGTACCACTGGGAGTTGTACAAATACATGTATTAAAAGGCTAATCAACAAACACTAGATCCAAAACATCAAACTTTTTATTTATTTATTTTTTTCATTTTTAACAAAGCATGGCTGGATGACATTATATAATTTTTTTTTCTGGTTAATGAGAACTGAGTCTTGTGTGGCCATGTCTGTGTACCTTGAGCACAGCTACAGTCTCTGGTAGTCTGCACAGGTGAGTCCCTGCAGTGCCTTCCTCCCCAAGGACCTCTGAACACATCCGGACACATCGTCTGTTTAATTGGCAGAAAACAACACAGCTGGGTTAAAGTGACAAAAACAGAAATTCTTACATAATAAAGCAGCAGAAAAAAATTTTTAACTAGAAAACTGCAAGAGTATTAATTAGGTCAATACTCTGAATGCTGCAATTGTGCAAAAAATAGCAAACAAATATAAAATATGAAATGCAATTATATTCATTAATGTTTAACATATTTGAATAATAAAAGCTGAAACAAATGTAAAATATACACTTCTCTGTGAGTACATCTCAGTACATTAAATATGTTCCAGGGCTGTTTTGTTTCTTCAAGACATGGACAAAAAGACATAACTAAGCAACTATGTATTCTGCTTTTTCCCCAGAATATCCTGAAAGACAATAGCCATCACTTCTTGACATTCAGCTCACCTGATTTGGGTTATGAAACACGACAGGGATCTAAAACTGCCAATTAAGTCCAACTCAGAATGTTAACAAAAATAAATGAAGGTTTTGGAGTGGCCTGAATTGAAAAACAATGCTTGCCAAAGCTATTTTGCACAATTCTTCAAATTTCTGAAATTCTGTTTCAGAAAATGCCTCCGAAAAAGAGTTCGCCACAATTCCTCTTCCGCAATATAAAAGACTTGTCATCAGTAACTGCTTGCCAGTGTGGCGCAACTAGTTTTTATACCCTGTAAACCTGCGAGTTAGTTTTTAACATAGATCCAGATTGATCTAACCCAATTTCTTTAACAGCAGTTTCTATTTTCGTAGATTTTCATCGTGTGATAATAAAAACTGTTTCAAACGAAGTGTTTATAGAAAGAAATTTATGCCCCACTGTGTGAAATAAATGTGCATATTTTTTTCAACTGAATAACTGACATAAATAAACTTTTCAATGTATGGAGATGTACCTATTTATCATTTTTCTTTCATGGATGAGACTAAATGAAATCTTCTACCACACCAGCATGTTTCAGTTAGGCACTGATGCTCCCACATTGAAGCTCTCTACAAGAATAGCAACTTGACATGATTTCTTGCCAAAGCTATTTTATCAACTTATATTAGAGGGTATTTTGTTTACAAAAAAACAATATATTCTTATTAAAAATAAAGGTGTATAATAAATACGACATCACAGATCCTGAAAGCATTGCCACAGGAGGGACTGAACCGTGAATGCATGACTGCTTTTCTTTAGACATATTGCTGTTAAACATACATTTGTACAACCTAAACCGTTGGCAACAGGGTATTTGTAGGCTGCATTGGATGTCAGACCCATGGCCATCGGGCTGCCACCATGATATGATCCTCTGAAAAACACACAACAATTATGAGCACTTTGTACATGTTTATCTCAAGGAAATATAATTTAGCAATCCTGACAGACAAGGAATAAAATGAGAAAAATGTCTCCTTGCACTCTTCCAATTTGGTGCAAATATGTTAAAAGTTTTTAATAATCCCTTGGTGGTATATATATATATTTTTTATTTTTATTTTGTTTGTTTTGTTTTTTGTTTTTTTTTTATTTATTTATTTATTTTATTTTTTACCATTGGATATTTCTAATCTAACAAAATGTATAAAAAAAGAAAATGTTGGACCTGAAAGTGATTATGTCAAAATTTCCAGTGTAGAGACGAGCCATAAACATTGCAAGGTCGTTTGCTTCAGAGCCGCTGTTTGTCAGAAAAACCACCTGCCCAAGGAAACAGACCGGCATACCTTTTAACTACAGCATAAATATACATAGCCACGATTAGTCTAAAAATACACCACCCTGCCTTAAGAGGATCAGGCAGATAGGAGGCAAGTTTCTCGCAGTATTCTTGGAGACCAGGGTAGACGTAAATGAAAGTAGTATGCCAAAGTTTTTTCAGCTGTTTTTCAGCAATGGCAGTTACTTTCCTGCACACACAGACATCAACAATTAGCTACAAATACACGAAAAAGTGAACAAACACAAACATAATTCCTGCTTCACATAAACACACAAAACGACCTTACGGGTGGCAGTGGCCCACACTGACAGTGGCCACACCAGCAAACAGATCCAGGTATCTGGTCCCGTCCACATCCCACAGATACTGCATGTACCCCTGATGGATGAACACTGGTTTCTTGTAGTATGTAACTTTCATGGTCATGGGGTTGCAGTTCTGTTTGCGGATCTCTATCATTCTTTCCTTTGACATTCCCTGGAGAGGCACATGGTGTAAAATATAACTTCAAAAGAAATCTTGTATCTCATTTTATTTGACTTGTTCTTGGATTTTCAAAGTACAAGACAGTGTGTGCATATCAGTGGCTCTTGAGACTGGAGGTGTGAATGAAAAATTTTTTTTGTTCGATTTAGTCATTCAGACAGTTAACTTTATTCTTACATAATACAAGGCAGAACTGTCTAAGGTTGACCTATTGTGTGTCTACAGATTTTGTCTCGTACCTCATATTCCTCTGGAGTGAAATTGCAAGAAGGCATCTCTGGTATATCCAGAGCAGATCTCAAGCCTGATTTCTGACATGATGCACCTGTAAAATAAAAGTTAATGAACTTAATATATTCTGTCAAGTTACAAACACAAACTACAAAGTATACTATTGTGGTTTCACATTATGTGGGATATGGCTGAAAAAGGGTTTCATGTCAGTCAATATTGATTATTGTTGATTTGGTTTTTGTTTGAAATACTGGCAAACTGGTGATGTGGTCCTTCCTGTTTTAACCACAGTTTCCTCTGAAGGTGTTGTTAAGATTTTTCCCCTTTATTCTTTGCCTTTTCTTTTTTTTTTTAATTAGATGTGAGGCATGATGGTCCAGCCTTAAACTGCTGCTGCATAAGTTACTCAATAGGTTGTTGTTTGCTTACCAAAGAGTGAGTCAGTGAGTTGTTGGGACCTTGTCTAGCTGTACCTTAAAGGTAGAGGATTAAAGCCTATCCTCCTTAAAGGTAGAGGATTAAAGCCTATCCTCTGCATCTACATCCCCCAAAAATGCTGTGCAGTTCTTGATCGAGTTCAGTGAAATTGTTAAACATTGCATTGGGCGTATTAACTACAAGTGCAAATAATCACATGCATATTACATGTTTTTGATTTATTGCCCAGCCCTAGTCATAAGCCAATATGGAGGAAGTCAAAGAGCATGTGGTTTTTAAAATGTTTTTTAAAAACATTTTAAAAACAAATTTGAACAAATTTTTCAATTGGTTCAAAACGAAAAATGTTTCATTTTTATTTATTCAGTGCCACAATGCCAGAATTGTGCAGACAAATGCTTGTTTTAGGTCAACAAAATCTTCCAGTTGAGTTGTGGCTCAACATTGGATTTAAGTGTTAATATGTTCAACTCAATAGCCTATATGAATTAGCTACTTTAGATATAGGATGTACTCGCTTGATGTATGATGTACATTTTATCTGCTTATGATGACAGTCGGGTTCTGGTGGTTCAAATAACAAAAAGGATAAACAGGGAGTAAAGCTTGACACGCCTTAGTATAATAAAAAACAAGCATGGCACATTCTGTGAGCAGCTGTCTGCACAGTTACCAACTAGCCTGATCCGGATTTGACAAGTTTCCACGGCAACTCACCGCTCGCCAGGTGGATATTAGCCGAACATCGGGGCCGATATCCGGGATGTCCAGTAAAAACTGCCCACCGAGCACTCGCACGGGACGCAACTTTGAACATGTTCAACAGGCACCAGAGGATTCACTCTGTTCATCTTTGCCCAGACCACGGTACTTAAGCCTTTTGTTTGTTTTCTCTATCTCTCTTCACCCGGAGGCGTACACTGGCTCCGCTTCGCTAATGGTCCTTTTCAGAGGCGTGGGCGTGCAGGGGCGCAGCACAGAATCCTATAAACCACCTGGATTGGCCCCCAATCCCACTTGATCATTAGGGCTTTTTAAACCCAACAAATGGACTCATGTAAAGACTTAACATTAAAAGAGTAACTACGAAAATATAAATTATAATAACTTACTTTCAAGAAAACTTAAGGTGAACAGTTCTACACGTCCATTTTTTTTATATGTCAAAAATCCAAAATTACGTTGTATACTGTGTATTTTTTTTAGTTCAGGGTAAAGTGTGGACACTATACTATTTATTGTGCATTCGCTTGACCTGCAAACGACACAAGCTAAGCTTATAGAGAATAACAGACATCTGTTGCTTCATTAAACAGCTGACTATGCAATGCTTTGTCTCTGATTAATTTCACTCACTAAGAATAAGACTTGCATTTTAGACATTGAATTAAGCGAGTAAATAATAAGAAACAGTTTTCAAGATCAGAATATTTTTTAAAAAGGGATTACATCTGACTCAAACGCACCAACAGTAGGTGAAACAATAGTTAGACTCCAACTATTGAGCCAGAATTAATCAGGAAGTCTGCTGACTTTTACAAAAAGTCATGTAATCAAGATAGAACAGATGTATGCATAAAGCATATTAAGAGTTGTGAAAGTGTCGGTTATTTTTATTAAAATTGCTCATCTCTTTAGTTCATTAATTCCACCTGTAAAAATGAGTGGTTAAAAAAGATAAATCACATCTAAATCTGAAAAATATATAACACAAAAATGCAAGGCACCTGTTGAAATGCACAGATTTTCCAGAGATGAGACTGAGACAGCAAAAGTGCAAACAACAAAAACTTTTAATATCACTTGCAAGTAGAGAACAACACAGATAAAATCATAGCAAACTCCAGGTGTGTTCTGGGGAGGCTGAAACAATCACAGAATCATACAGTTCCTTGGCGCACAGGAAGTGGGAGTCGTTTCAAATGCCCATTACCAAATTAGGACACATAACATAAAAAGGGGGACTTTGAACCAAATAGACAGCCCTGAGGGGGAGGTGTCCTTTACCTAGCTTCCTCCAAAACTACTCATACACAGATAAGTTGAGCATCTC
>CAEGAD010053268.1:0-13897 GCA_903067055.1 Poeciliopsis paucimaculata
AAAACCATTTAAACTAAAATTAAAACAACGTGTTGGCTTTTTTAACTGGGCCACCCCCATTTAAGTTAAATGTTTTTTAAATAATGGTTTTTTTATTATTTTTTTTTTTTTTTTTTTTTTTTTTTTTTTTTTTGCGTTTTTGCGTTTTTGCGTTTTTGCGTTTTTGCTGACACAGCACACATTTTTCTTCTAATAGGAAATATAGAGCGAGGAGAATCGCAGGAACGCCCCGCGGCTTTTCACTTGGAGCTTTTCTGTTTCCCACTTTTGAGCAGATAGAAGGGAAAGGCCTGGGAAAGGATGGAGTTGCAATTGGTCCATAGTTTTAGGTAAAAAAAAAAATAAAAAATAAAAAAAATACCAATTTGCGTTTGGTGATAATAAGAACGTTTGGAATCAAATAATATTTTAATTCTTGACATGCTTCAGTAACAACCGACACTGGACTGTTTTGTTTCAATGCAATTTGATATTTTATTATTATTATTTAATGGCTGGTTACCAAACCCTTTAATTGGCGGCGAAAAGGGCTGAGGTTCCTTTTGACAATGACGTTTCAAAACGCGTAGCTTTCATAATTATGACACCTGAGTCATATGTGCTGTTTTTTAACCATACATCATCATAGCTCAAATTCAGTAGACATCGCGCCGTAAATCTAAAAGACAAAGTAATTTCATCATCATATTGTCGCTTAAAATCAAACGTTGCTCTTGTGGCTGTCGCCTTACGCGCGGCTGAACGCGGCGCACCAAAATCTGCTCTGGTATTCTCATTCAAATCCTGCTCTGTTGCTTCAGAGTAAATGGCAGATGTTTTGCAATTCAAGACGCATCAATGCCCGTGCGCGCTTCAGCCTTTAACAATGGCGAACTCCTTTAGTCAAGCTCTTGTGTCTTTCACTTCAGAGGCCAACAAAAGGGCTTCATCCTCCAGCGCAGTTATAAAGTTACTTTCCTGGTCAGTTCATTTCGGCCCTTGAGAAAAACCTTAAGCGATGTTAATGTGCGGCCTCTGCTCCTTTCATGCGCACACAGGAGAACAGCGGCCTTTGTGTGGCCACTCCAAAATAAGAAGTCTTTAAATAACCCGGGGAGCAGTCCATAGAAATTCATGACGATATTTTTTCTTTTCTATTTGATGTTTGATCAGAGTTTCGCCAACACGTTCGTCGCGTGGCTTCTCCTGAAATCCTCCAAATATCTTCAGGTTTTTTTTTCTCCCAGCCCACCTGTTCATGTACCTACTCCCGCTCTCTCTCTCTGTCGCTCTTTTTCTCTCTCTCTTTCTCTTTTTTTTTTTTTTTTTCTTTTTTTTTTTCTTGTATTGACGCCCTGTTGTGCACAAAGAGGGTTTGGTCACACCTCGAGTTCAGCTCAATGGAAGGCGGTTCATCGATTTGCTCCGCTCCCCGTGAGTCAAATTATGACCCAAAGTTTGAGTATATTTTGCCAGTGTCCTAAAAATATATAAGCTAAAACTTTTATAAAATACTTGATGAATAAATATCTTTTAAAGGTTTGTTTTTGGAGAACATAACGCTGCTAATTGACGAAGCCTAAAAATGGCTTCTAATAAATGGACAATGGGTTTAAAGGGGAATAAAAACATTTTTAAAAAAAGGCCATTATTCTTTTTATTAAAGACATAACTTTGCATGAAACCCGGTGTTTTATTGTATGCCGGGTAAGTATTTCCCAGATCTGAATAAATATAGAGTAAGATGTATAGATTGGGGGAAATATTTGACATTTTCTTTATCCAATTATTCCACCCGTTTATCCATCCGTCTGGTCGACGCGATTTCCAGATGTTTTATTTCATATATGTAGCAAAAGACGCAGTCGAGGACGTTTAATGCAAATTCCATGTCGAGAGGAGCCAGGATAAATGTTGCTGTTTGGGTTAGAAAGGCTGCCAACCCCTGGCGTAAAGAGCCACCTTGGTTTCGGCGCGCTTTTTGATAAAATCTTTACTTTCGTCCGCTAATGACGGTCTTGGCTTCGCCTGCAGCCATTGACTTGCAGATGCATCACTTTCCTTTCAGCGGGGAAGCGGTTTATTGCAGTAATTGCATAATTGACGCACTAATTGTTGTTAACAAGTTCCCCAATAGTCCAATTATTACAGCGGGTTTGTGTCGCGTCTCCTCCGGCGGGAATCCACGACAAAAGGTCCTGCCGGTTAATGAATGACCCGCGGCTGAAAAGTGACAGCGGGGGAAGAGGACCGATCCCTTTTATAAACATACACCTAGCGTGTCATTTAATGGCACTCACAGTATTGTCTCCATTTTGACGCACACGTTTCTTGCTGCGCTTTTCTTATGGATCGATGTGGCGCAACACCACGTGGAAAAACTGTAAGAGTTTTTTCTTCTTTTTTTTTTTCTTAAAGCGTCCTGCAGTCATCTGGGCTTAAGGCTTTAGAAACATTCACTAATAGTAACCCGACACTAATTTAAATTAAAGCGAGTAATCAGAGGTGAAGCCTATCATTAGCCTAATGATAGGGGGGCAAGAGAGGAGACAACTGCTTTTAGAACCGCACGTCAAAATCAACTCTCCACGGTGCTGTGCGTGGAATAAAACAGGCGTGAAAACGATGATTATGTGCCGCAACGCGCGGGACAAAAGCCACCAGGAAGGCCACTTAGAGCAGAGCATCCCGAACAGATTTCATACTGAGTTATAGTATCACAGCCTCTGCAGGCAATTTCTCTATTTTTATTCAATTAGTATTTATAATAAATAAAATAAATACATAAAACACAGATAACCCTATGCATCAGTTGGAATCTACACGTTTCTAAAGTGGGATTTGATTGAAGCTTCGATCGATCGAGTCCCATATAGAAATGGAAATGTTCTAAACGATTGGTTTTAAATAAAAAGAAACTCTTAAGAATCAATTCATGTTGCAGGGAGAGGAACGTCATTGATCCCATAAACCGATCGATTAATTAGAGTAAGAAATAAGAAATGGTTTATGATTGAGGGCTAATTATGTGCAGTAGCTTTGGCTTTGTGTCTCTTTTAAAACATCTAGCAGAGTTACATCAACAAAACGTAACTCTGCCAAGGTATCAAAATGACATTATTGTTATAATGTAGAACGCGTTTGGAAATTCTTATATTTAATATAAATTCTTATATTTTTGATAATGACTTGATGTCAAATGCAACTTTTACAGTGGAGTCTATCCGGGAATTGAAGCCAAATCAAAATAAAACATTCTTCTACAACATGCTTAACGAAACTTTCTTTGGTTTGCGCGGCAGTAAAAGCTCGATGGTTCTCCTTATGCCCCTCTGAGAACATTGGCAGCACGACTCTAAACTTTGGCACTGCAAATGAGAAGGCATCTATAATCTCAGACACATTTACGGGTTGCCTTGTGTGCGCGCACGCAGGACGCGCACTGAGCCTCGTTGAGCCTGAAGCATTGTTTCAAATGGCACGGCTTTCCCAAGAGTTAACCCTTTTCAGAGAGCAGTGTGGCAAATCGGGAGGCGAGAGTCTAAGGGCGAGGGGGCGGCCCGCAATTCTCCTCGGTGCCCCGCCGAACCCGCATGCCACGAAGACAAAAACCCGCCGACGCACAAAAGCCACAGAATCCGAAGAGTCCCAAAGAAATAAAAAAATAAATAAATAAATAAAAAACGTCCGCAAAAGTACACGTTTCACTTTCCAACTTAAGCAGGTGTTGTGTTTGTTTATTTTTTTTGTCGTTTCTACTGTTTGGTGTGAAGCAAAGGAGTCTGACTGATAACAGCATTCTTTTTTCTTTTTCTTTTCTTTTTTTTTTTATAACCAGCGCGCACCAGAAAATCAGAATCTTGTGTGGACATGGTGGGGAATTATCACGGTGCTGCCTTCAACCAGGTGGCGTGAAACTCTCACATAAAAGCCTGAATGCAAGAGTCAACACTTCCCTCTCTGCACTCCAAGACCAACCGTTATGGTTATCTTTATCATTTTTACGCTTCTCTGTGTGTATTTGTTTTTTCCCTCGCGCCCCCACACGTTGATTTTTGGACGTGTGCAGATAAACATACAGTAATAGACCCAAAACGCTGCGTCTGTTTCATATAAACTCGGGCTTTACTAGTGTGAGTAAAGCTTGTGTGACTTTTTCGGTGGTTTGCACATGTTGGATAAAATCCTCCGCAATTATGCGCAAAAATACAGAGTCTTGCACAAGACGGGAAAAGTCGTGTGTGCCACAAAGATTAATGAAAAACATTAAAGACAGAAGGCATGAATGTGTTGTTTTAGAAACCTGTTTGCACCTTGAAAACGCGTAAAGGCAAGGCGCTCTGCGTTATCAACACCAACAGTGAACCTGGGGACTACATTTGCAAAACACTGTTTGTGGTGGAAAACTTAAAAGGCACACGGCCTGTCACCCTCACTATAAAACGCGGTGGTGGCATCATCATGCTGTGGGGAAGAGTTTTATTTATTTTTTTTGCGCGTGAAACAAAAAAAAAAAACAGTTTCTGGAAATTCAGCGTCGGAATATCTTGTGAATGTTGCACAAAGCTGTTCCACAAATGACTGAATTTGGAAAGCAACACAATGTGAGATCTTCATTGTTAACTTAAAAAGACTTTAATGTTAATTCTTTATCTTGAGTATCGTATACAATTCAAAGAAAATAGATTCAGGATGTGGAGCGAGAGAAAAAAAACCCCAAAATATAAGTTAAATCATTTTTGCTTGATTATACCAATAAGTTCCAACATTTTTTAAATGTTTGCTGTTCTTGTTGTGTTGCTCTGCAGTGGTGGTTGGCTCATGCTGGTGAATGACGCCATTGATGTTCATTTGAGCGCAGGAGACAGGCGGGATGGTTTGTATTGACATGTTAAGTGGGTGCTCCTATAAAAAGCTTCCCCGGATCCTGCGCTCAGGGCCGCGGAGAATCAGGGGATAGAAATTCACTTCAAGCAGAGTAAATCAAAAAATCTGGACTGAAAAAATAAAGAATGGTGGCGACATCAGAATGTGGTGAAAAGGGCAAATCCGGAAACAAGGTACAGATATAACGAAACTCGGTGGATGGGGCGGTGCGTAAAGACTGAAGCTGTAGAAATGAACCAAAGCCTTTTTCCAGGTTTCAAAGCCTCTCATGGAGAAGAAGCGAAGGGCGCGGATAAACCAGTGTCTGGACGAGTTGAAGTTGCTTCTGGAGAGCTGCTACAGCAGCAGCGTGAGTGCGGACGACATGTCTGGACTTTTAAAAAAAGGTGTAACTTCACCAAATGTGACGGTTTCTATCAAACTGTTTCCTCAGATTCGGAAGCGCAAGCTGGAGAAAGCCGACATCTTGGAGCTCACGGTGAAACACCTGAGGAACCTCCAGAGGATTCACAGCGGTGAGTTGCTAACTTAGTCTGGGTTATTAAAGCAGCACAAACGTTGTTTCTATAAATTATTCGTCTTCTCTTTCCACCTCGATATTTGCTTCAGCTTCCGCCGGCGCCTCTGAGTTTCCTGATTACCAGCTGGGCTTCCGGAACTGCCTGGCAAACGTCAACCAGTACCTGCTGCTGGCGCATCACCTGAACGGAAGTGGACGCTGGATGACGACGCAGCTCTCCAGCAAGCTGCGTCGCTCTCGATCGAGAGGTGAAGCGTCCAGCACCACGGACAGCGACCCGAGCCGAACTGAGGCGGCGGAGGAGCAGGAGCAGGAGGAGGAGGAGGAAGAGGAAGAGGAAGAGGCGGCGGGGAGGCTTCGGCCGCCGAGCGCAAATGGACACGAAGGAGAGAGGAACCCGACCAGATCTGTAACACCGACACTCCGAACGGCTCGCACGGCTTCTTGTCCAGGCGTCGAAGATACGAACAAGTTATTTGACGCCAAACGCCAAACATACCGTGTTTTGGCGCAGAAAGGAAACACAGAGACGCAAAGCAGCCGCCACGGGAACGCTGAGTGCGCCAGTCCGCGGCTTGACGCTGGGAACACGGAGCGCCATGTGTGGCGGCCCTGGTGAAGCTGACGGGAAACATCACTCACTGAATGTTCACAATTGCACTGTAGATTTTCACCACTGTGTTATTGAGCTGACTTATGTATTATTTTATTAATAAACTGTCGAACTATTGACTGAGTTGTTCCTGTAACTTGGAAATAAGAAGAGAAAAATGATAAAACTTTGACCAAACATAATTTGTTTTTTGTTTTTTATTATGCTGTTTTTAGTTTATCGTGTAAAAGCTTTTTTTTTTTTTTTTTTTTTTTTTTTTTTTTTTTTAAGTAAAAAAAAAAAAAAAAGAAGAAATAAAAAGACATTTCGGGCCTTTATTAGTCGAGTCAGAAAATCACTTACATGGAGGTCAGAAATATTTTAAAAAGATGAACACCAATAAACATAAACAGCTGTACTCTGATCAGAGTTGTATTTTGCACAGAGCAACACAAAGTGAAAACTGGAAGTCCCAACTTCTGAAAAGAAAGACAAACCGAACTAAAAGATGTCAAATATCTAAATACTAAACAAAACAAAGTTCCCTGCGTCTGCAGAAAAGATAAAAAGCTGTTACAGTTCGCTCAGTAATTCTGTGGGTGATTCCTATAAATGTAATTTATCCCCTAAAAGACACATAAACTCAGTTAAATGGTATCCAATTGAATTAAAAAATAATCATTAAATTAGTTTTCCTGTTTGTTGTACTTCTCCGAAAAGAAACAATCAAAAATAAGAACTGATTTGTGATTCAAATAAAAAATTTCTGTAATAGTAATACACCTATTTGTCCTATTTTGAGAGTCGCAGCTAAAATGTGCTGTTCACTGACAATGACAACACTAAGCTTCAAGCCAGATTGACTTTAATATAATGTTATCGCTTAAGGTGGATCTAAACTTAAACTTTCAGTTAAAACCAGATCAAAGCTGAAGTTTTATGACAGTTTTTTTTATTTATTTATTTTTTTTACTAAGGTAAAAAAAATAAATACCTTAGCATTTATTTCAATCATGACGTTTTCAATCATGATCTAACCAATGTAGGTAGGATTTTTCTTCTGTAAAGAAAGCAATATCTGGTTCCAACTAGAACCATTTCAAAATAACATACTTCATATTTAAATAATACCCTCCAAAATGGAGTTTTACAGTGACCCACCAAAGGTTGCATCTGAAACTGGAACAAAACCGGAACCGAGACAAATCCAGTACAAATACGAAGAATTAAATGAATTAAAATATAACAAAGATTATTTTAAAAAACAAAAGAGATGTGAGGTCAGAAATAAATCCACTGAGATCAGGATATCAGAAAACATCATCAACATTCACTTTTTCAGAGTTTTCATTCATTTTCACAGCTTTTCTGGAGCTTTTTTCTTCCTCCTCTCGTCTTTGTCGCCTTTGTCGCGCAGTCACTTTTTTTTTTTTTTTTTTTTTTTTTTTTTTTTCCCCAAAAGTATGACATGAAACGCATCGGACGTGGACGCTCTGCTTCAATTCTTCTCCACTTTCACGCATAAGTACCGAAACAGGAGCGGGGAAATCGGACGCTTGTCGGACAGCGTGGCGATTTTCTGCTATAAGCTGCAAATTACACGCCAGGAGCCTTCATCAAAATCCACGGGAGCTGGAGACAGTGGCTGCAGGAGGACAATGACGCACACAATACCAGACTCCGCAGATTTGGTTGCACGTTCAGTGAGATCAACATTTTAAAACTAAGGGCGGAACAAGTCAGTAGGCTATATGTGTAGACTAACAGTTGTTTTTACAAGTGAACAAAAGTTTGATGCATTCTGACGCAAAAAAAAAAGAGCAACACAGTCTTGTCATATTCTAGAGAGGGTCATTTCGTGGAGTTTGAGTAAATATTTAAAACCAGATTATATTGTGTACGTTTAAATGAAACAGTATAAAAAAATAATGATCAACCTGATGCACGATGCCTGCGGTCTGCAGGTGTCTTTAACACAGCAGATGAATCAGCGCTCTTTAGATGTCATAAAGCGTCTCTCTATCCTGGGAAGGATGGCACCTCACAGCGAGGAGAATCGCAGAAACGCCCACAAGCTCTTTGAAATGGCGCAAACTGAAGCAGCGCATCTGACTCCCACGCGAAGCTTGTTCCCAACAGAACAGGACGTAGAAAAGTAGAAGCAGTAATTCCAAACCAAAATATTGAAATGTAATTGTCATTTCAAGTAATATATCCGCTAAAAACTCATCCTGGAGAGCTCGGATCATCAAAGTCAAAGTTGCTCCGCTAATAAGAGCTCTGGGGGCCAGAGGCGCAAGGAAAGTTTGTTTAACGCGATAAAGGGAGCGTCACGTGACGAGCGCACTGAATGCGCTTCAACTTTTTCTAAGGACTTCTATGAACTCTTCCACACATTGTTCCACTCCCCAAGTTTGCGCCCCCAGAATAGGGACGCACATGAGAACTGAGGAGAGGCAGAGGATCCTCTATTAGCACGAGAATGAGGTCAGCCGGGCGGAATTAACGGGCCAGACGTGGATGAAGCGCGCTCCATCCAGACGCTCCTTTCTGTGGCCTGTTGCGGATAAACGATGCCCTTGAAGGCGCAGATTTAGCAGTTGGACGCATCATGACGGGTAATGACGACACAGGGTTTATTACTCATCCATACGTCGGGGGCAGAGAGTAATGAGCCATACACTGCCACCTATAGGGCAGTCAGTGCATAAACAGAGACAAGGCCAACAAGTCATTGAAAATATACAGTATATATTTTTTTTCTTCCATTGCACAGAACAACATAAAAACAGCCGGTCATATGTATCACTTAAAGCACTTTAAACTACAACCACACTAGCATTTGCACACACATGCATGCGCCAACACACAGATGAGCAGGCAACCTATGGATTAGGTACCTCGATCAACACAACAGGAGGAGGGTCAATCCAAACCAGTCGCTTTGCATGCGTAAACTTTAAATTATTTGTTTAATTAGCTTTTGCTGAACATCCATTTGTACGTCCTTGTTGTTCACCTGCCTGAATAGTCTTCTTCTTTGGCAAGTGTGTCTAAAAAATTGTTGCTTTTTTATGAATAAGTATATAAAAAACAAACTTTCAATGTATATTAACATTCCATAGTTTGGCCATTGAAACACTTGCCTGGAAGGGAGTTTGTGCCCTCAATAAAAAAATTAAGCTAAAATGACTGTGTCAAAAAAAGATGATTACCCTTACAGTTATCTTTAGAGAACATGGCGGCATGTTTGACATTTGGGAACAATTCCTTTTGGACTGACTGGTGTCCAGCATCACTCTATGTAAAAGCCAAACTTTGCATATTCAGAAAAAAATCTTACAAACTATTGAGGATGTTGGAGGAAGAGGGATCGTCTGGGCCTGTATTCATGACAACTGAACATTGTTGAGTCAAATTAATGATGAGAGAAGTCTCATGGAACAGAAAATGAACACAAACATGGCACCTAATATAGAGTTGAATGGAGGAAAAAGAAAAGTATGAAGTCTAGACCTCGATCGAAACTGTAATTGGTTTTACAATCTTCACATGCAATATAATAAGATTGCTTTGAAAATGCAAGATATGAAAGAAATGCAAGTACTTTAGCCAAGGTCCTCACCATGTTAAGATTTAAATCATTTTATTGGCTAATACTTAACACCCTCCAAAATGGATTTTTACAGTGTGCCACCAAAGGTTGGATCTGAAACTGTAAAAAGTCCTGAAACAGTAACAAAACGGACACAAAGACTAATTAAATAAAAAAAGAACAAAACAAAAAATAACAAACAAGATGAATTAAAATAAAGATTATTAGGAAAGAGGTGCAAGGTATGACAAAAAAGAAAAAATCCATTAAGACGCCCCCCAAAAAATTATTAGACATTTGATTAAAACAGCTAAAAGTATTTTTTCCCCAGTGTTTAAAGCATTCCAAGATCTCTTGTTTATCCAGGCTTTAGAAAACAACACTAATCATCAGATCAACAGTTTCCACTTAAATCCAGTGAAACCACACCAGAACAATTCTACACACAAACTCGTAGGTCTTTTCATGTGAATTTAATCAGTCATATCATGTTAACAAAGTCATCAACTCAACAAAAAAAACTAACATTTAACGTCATTCGTATTTCAGTAATAAACTTTTGAATATGTCACAAAAAATGTTTAATATTGTAAATACAACAAAATGAAAAAAAAAAAAAATGTACGTATACCTATACCATAGCAAAACATGACTGTGTAAGGTGATTTGCTTCCCAAAGAAAATGTGTTTAAGCAAAGCTGTTTGACTGAAGAGTCTGACATTGGTAAGAAACACTCAAAAGTTTAACTAAGCTGCTGTTTAAAAAAAAAAGCATAAAGCATAAATGCCCAATAAGTGCTACTTTATTCATTTGGACGGTGATGATAAAACAAAATAAAACAAAAAAAAAACAAATTTTATGACAAATAAAGGTGCAAAAGAGGATCATTTCAGTTCTTCATGCCTACTTAATAAGTTGCACTTTATTAGTGCAAATACATTCACATTCACAGTTACTATCCACAAGCACCCAAAGCTCCCAACTGGGTTTTCCACTTACTGTCTTCATTGCATTATTTTAGCAAGTTATCACTTCGGAAGAGATGAAATGTAGTTTGTTGATTTATTTGGAACTTGTGCAGAAACACATGGTTGATTTTTGGTAAATGTGTTGCTATGTTAGAAATTATTGAGCATTTTACTTTCTAAAAATTTGAATTCAAAATGAGAAACGCAGATCGTCAAGTCGCTTGTGAAAGTATTCCTCCCCTTTGAAGATTTTTTAAAGATACCTTACCACATTACAACCACAGAAGTAAACTTAGTTTTATGAAATTGTGCCCAACAGATCAACACAAAGTAGTGTGTAAATGTTAAGCGGAGGGACAATGACTCACATTTTTTCAATTCCTGTTAACTTAATTATAATCTAAAAATTTGGCATACATTTCAGGTGCCTTAACACTTTGACACCCATAAGTAAAATCCAGTGTTCCTGGCTGACTTCAGAAGAAGACTGCAGATTGAGAAGAAGAGCAGTAATGTCTAAAGAAAGTCTTGTTCAGATGGGAACTAATTCGATTTTTAACTTTATTTTACTTGTGTGCACAACACCATTTGTGGCAGAAGATTAACACATCATGTTCTGCTGAACACACAATCTTCACAGTGAAATGTTATGGTGGCGGCATTATGCTGTGGGAGCGTTTTACCTCAAGATGTATGGTGCTCAAATCAGGGCAGTCCAGAAGGAAAATCTTCACACATTTGGCCTTCCTATTGGGCTTTCATAAAATAATAAAAATACACAGAGGTTTGTGGTTGTAATGAGATAAAATGTGAGATATCTCTAGGGACAGACTCTTGCAAGGCGCCAGAGTATCCCTCGAAAGGATTCTAGGGGTTTACTCTGTTTTAATTTTCACTTTATTTTTGCGATTAAACAAAAGAAACATTAGCCTGACAAAACCTTCCAAAGCCCATTCATTTTCACATGTCACCCAGGAGAACCAGGTCACTTATAAGTTGAATTTTAGTTCCAATTTATGGTTCATAATTTGTGCTTTTCAGCTTTTCAAATTTATGTAACATAACTAAATGTACAGTGCATCTGAATCAAAGCATGGTGTGAAGTCAGATTATTGAGGATCAGCAGGGGGAGTAGAAAACACAACTTGCATATTTGTCTTAAAAGCTGTTTGTTATGTAATGAGCTACATCTGTGCCTCATTATCACCAAAGTCAAGAAAGATAAACCTTTGGGAGGAAATATTTCATATAAACAGAAATTCCCAAAAACATAAATATCCAATGTTTTTCATATTTACATAACATCTGAATTCTATTTTAAAAATAACTTCTTTTTTTTTTTTTATAAAGGATGAGTCTTCACGTTTTCAAAAGATCACAGAAACCGTTAATTGGGCAAATACTGGAGTGGGATTAAAACTCATTTTCCATTTTATGTGAAAAATGTTTTATTAAAGGTTTTATGTGGTGACTGGTCATTTGAAAACGAAAGAAGTTGAAATGACTCCTGCACTTAAGCAAAGCTGAAGGAAAATGTACTGTATTCAGGAAAGCTTGTGTTCGTACCACACAACAAAAACACATTACAGGCCAAATGAAACACAACTCAAGTTCAAGATTTTAAAAGAAGACAAAAGAAAACATATTAGAAAAAAATCCTTATCGATGCACATGAAAATATTTTATCCTCCTATAAGAGCCAAACGACAGAAACAAGGTTCAGGAATGATCACACCAATTAAAAATAGTTCCCTTGTGTCAGTGCTGGCAGAAAAGTGTTTGTCACAGGAGAGTTTGCGTCGTGACAGACAAATAGCTGGATTGATCAATATTGTCACCAGCCCACACATGAAATCAAGGCCCAGTCAAAAAATAGGTCCAAAGTTCCTAAGGCCATCTAGGATTAGCAGATGCTTATCTCTAGTAGGTAAGAAAACTGAATAATGGCACAAGTAAAAAGGTCGATATGTTCCAGCCTGTCACTTCTCTTAACCCACTGAGGTTTTCAATTAGATATTAGGTCCTACTATTTATATCAACATGGGTGCTTGGCTTCAGGTGGTGGAGCCAACAGAATCAGAGTGAAAGGTAATGTATCCCGAGGACGATGCTGAAGGTGTGCTTAGGAAACTGTTTGTGCTGCCTTTACTCTCAGCTTTGCTGAGGTGCTTTTGCTTCAGCCAATCAGCTCCAGCATTGGACACGGCACCTTCACCTGTCCTGTGCCTGCTGCCAGAGTGCCCTGCAGTCCTCTCTCTGCGTCGGGGTGAGCCCCCTCTGTCCTGCTGCCCCCCGTCACGCTGGCCTTTACTGCAGCCCTTTCCTGAGCCACAAGCCCCATGGCTCATCTTACCAGGGGACCGGTCCGGTTTGGGGGAGCCCTCTGGTGAGTTGCCCCTGCTGCTGCTGCTCCTCTTGTGCTCCGAGGTCCGCCTGAGTGCCTGGGGCTCCCGCTCAAAGTCTGTGAGTGGAAAGTGGGGAAGGATGACGGCGTGCTGCTCGTACACGTTGGGGATGAGGGAGACGGTGGACGTGCGGCGCGGGCTCCTCCTGGGACTCGGCACGGGAGTCTCGTCTATAAAGTTAATCACCTCGTCGCGGCTGAAGCACCGCAGTTCGTCCTCGTAGCGCTCCCCGCCGCACACGATGCGGGGCAGGTGCCTGAGGGAGTGCATGCTGTCCTCAGATCGCCGCCGCTTGCGGTGAGGGTGGTGATGATAGTGGCTCTCCTCGTGGTAGGAGACCAGGCTGCTCCTGCGCCTCTCGCGGCGCGGCAAGGTGGAGCTGTAGTGGGCAGTCACTATCACGTCCTCGGTGGAGCCCCATCGATGCAAGTATGAGGGGATCTGGTCGCTGGTCCACATGTCTGTTTCGTCGTGGGAGTATCTTCTTGTAGGGGGCACCTGGAGGAAAGACACAAAACAAACCCCTCATAATAAAGACTGATACATTAGAATGCATAAAATACAACACTGGCTACAAAAAAATATGGTAAACATGCTATGTATCATTACCGTCCTTGTCAATAATATAGATTAGTACATGTAGGATTTATCAGCTTTATGTAAAGATTTAGTGCAACCTAGATTTTTATTAGTGCTAATTCAATTTTTAGAGGCTGTTTACTGTTGTCAGTGGAGAACGAAATGAAGCAAAAACAACTTACATTCTGCATAGCACCCTGACTCAAATCCCACATGTAACAATTTCAAGTTTCTATTTCCTTATTTTAAGAGAATTCTTTTTTTTTTTTTTTTTTTTTTTTTTTTTTTTGATAAAATTATTTTTTTTAAAAAAAATAATAATTAAAAATTTTACAAAATTTTTATAAAACAATTTTTTTTTTAAAAAAAAA
>CAEGAD010053277.1:0-46866 GCA_903067055.1 Poeciliopsis paucimaculata
AGATTTGTAACTGAAAGCACATCTCTGTCTGTTCTCCTCGCGAGTAAGAAAAGAATCTAACTCTCTTGTCTTTCCTGTATTTGTTTAATCTGTGTTTTAATAGGTGTTAACCCTGACAACAGTACTACTGCAAATATCAAACCTCCATTTACAGCTTCATGGCCTTTATGAACACACACCACTTGAAGAGGCCGTGTTTTGTGGCAGTGCCCACTTACATTAGCCTGGCGAAAACATTCAATATTTAGAAATGTGACTAACACTTCCTCTGCTGCTATTACCAAACTACAACCACAGCAGACTATAATTTCGTCATCGTTCCCAGCTTTTTTCTCCCAGCTCGTTCGACCTGGTAGAAATTCTACTGGGGGAATCCAAGTCAATGGGAGAAATCCCAGAAGAAGGACTGAAAGGAAAGGAGAATCGAGTGGAATAGGAAGGCAGTGGCCAGGCCACTCTCACATCGATTCAGTGACTGGCTTTGCTATCAACCACAACCGACAGCAACGCTGTTGAACTTAATGTCCCAAGGTGATTCAGAAACATCTGGGACCCAGGACCTTGAGAAGCAGGTCAGAGTTTATGGTCTTGAACCATCAGAACAAACTTGTTCTCACGTTGTGTTTGCACTTACATTGGTGTGCTTGCGGGACTTGGCGTAGGTGCTGATGCAGGCGGCGATGTCTTTGGACACACAGCGTTCGTGCACCGTGTATTTGCATGCTGCAGGACGACAGGAAACCGCTGCATTAACCAGGGATTGCTCTTCACAAACACAGATCCAACATGGCTGGGAGGTAATTTCATTTACAGCTGACCACATTAGCAATCAGTTCAGACAGTAAGTGAGTGCATGCATTCATAGGCCCATGGGGTGCTGCCTGGGAAACTCAATAATGAAAATACACATAATCACATTGCTAATCCTCCTCTAATGATGGTTGCAAGGATGCATAATTGAAAGCAACAGTGAGTCAAAAGCATTTAGGCACAAAGCATAAAATACTTCGAATTATGCTGGCTGCAGGAAGTGAAGGAGATAAAGATGGAGGAGGAGATAAAGAGAGGAAGACGTTAAGAGGCAGAGGGAGATGCAGACGGACAGTGACGGGGAGAGAGGAGGCTCACTGGAGCAGCAAAGGCCCTGCTTGCGGACGCCCAGCAGCATGGCCTGGCAGTAGTTACAGAAGGCTGGTTTGTTGAAGTGCTTGAGACGCCAAACATGCTGCCCGTCCTCCTGCACGTTCTGCCATATCACAACAGAACACAGAATCATTTCAACTCCTTCTCCAGGCATTCGACACAATCATGTAACATCTGATCGAGTTGAACAGAGACTCCAAAACCAACAGGATGCAAAGTATCACTTCAACATTTTCTTCTCATTTAGCGGAGCACAAACCTGGAAGAGTTGACGCTAATAAAACGGTTGAGTCATTTTAGAAGTTTACATTCCAGATGGCAAATGGCTGACAATGGAGATAAATCTGTTGTAAATGTCGTATTGTTTTATGTCTTTTTATTGAAATGGGACAGCAAAACGTACGGCGTCCATGCCCAGCAGGACCAGTAAAGGGATGGTGGTGAGGCCTCCTCTAATCCACTCCTCCAGTGTGACCGTCCCGTCCCGGTTAAGGTCGATCTCTTCCATCATCTCCTTCAGTATCTGAAACAAGCAACATAAAGCCACTTATTTTATTTGGTTAAAGTCAACTTTGTAATTACCTAATGCACCCAAAAATGATCTGGAGTTACTTTACATGAATGTTAGCAAAACTTTGACCAGAGTCAAGTTGTATTCACTCATCTTTTTCAATTAAATGCAACGTTAGGGTTTACAGTGAAGCATTATGATCTCTGGATGCTGGAAGCGGGTGAGGCTGATGGGATTTGATGGGGATGAATGGGACTGAGGAGACAACACTGTAAGGAAATCTAACAGAGGCTGCAGAAAACCTGAGGCTGGTGTGGAGATGAATCTTCCATCAGGGCATACTGCCAGAGCTACAGAAGTTTGAATTCAAAAATACTCATGTGTTAGAGCAGCCTAGACAAAGTCCAGACAAGACAAGAACTAAAAATTGATAGTCACAAATGTTTTCTATCCAATCTGACAGAGTCTGGATGAAGTGGAAGGAGAAGGGAAAACCGTTCTGTTCCTAAAGCTGGAGTAGCTAACTTTATAAACAATATGTTTTTACACTGTTGAAACCGTCACCATTTTGTTACACTATACACATAATCTGTGAAAGAAACAATTTAACATTAGAGGAAAACTGTTTATCGGTGGCCAGGCTAACTAGCCTTAGCATTTATGTCTGCTGTTGGAAACTAGCTGCAGCATAGCAGAGACCGATGGGGAAGGTATGAGCAGTTCGTACACAAGAGTGATTGACAACGCTTCCTCCTGGCTCTGATCGGTTGTTCCTGACAGAGCGATGTGTTTCTGCAGGTGGCTGTATGACCACAGGGAGGAGGCAAAGGAGCTCCCTTTTTTCAGATTATCTGTCTCATGTTGTAATATTAGGATAGTGACCATTTTAACAACTATACAAAACAATCTATATTGTTTATGAAAGTTACATACTGCGACTTTAAGGTAATTCTCTTTCAAAATGGTTCTAAAAATGCAGAGCAGAGTGCAGGCTAGCTAATATTAGCTTGTACAGGAGTAGATTCTGCACAATAAGCATATAAACCTCTGACTGCAGCATCAATAGTGATGAATGACTGAAACAACTTCCAGTCAACACTCTAGTCATCATTGCAATTATATTTTAGAAGCAGAAATGCAATATTTGTTGCTTCTTAGTTTTAAAAGAAATTTGATTGTGTTATACGTGCCACTATTAAATGCTTGCATTAATATTATGATGTTAGTGCAAGAAATCATGATATGTAACTATCACAAGGCTCATGTGGGCCTATACCTTCTTGTAATGCATCAACTGATGCTTCTACTGGTATTCTGAAACAGAGACTGGTCCTGCTACAGTGAGATGTGTGTTTACTGACCGGCCTCAGCTCTGTTGAATCCCACTCCAGATACTCGGCCACATGGACCATCTGATTGATGATGTGATCCAGCTCCTGGACAAACAAAAACACATGAAAAGCTGCACCTTCACCTTCGTCTCCATGTGTCAGTGCGGACGCTGACACATGGCTGGGATCGTTTTATAGCAGGGCGCAACATTTTCCTCCGTTTATGTGATCGCTTCAGCAAGCGGCTCGCATTAAACCAGCCAGATCCATTAAGAAAGATCTTATGTAAACATTCAGAGTTCACCTGGTGTTCAGGTTTCTATTCCTGGAGCTGCAGGGTGCTCGGGGCAGACACACACACGCACGCATGCACACGCCCACACACGCACACGCACACACCCACACCCACACACACCCACACACACACACACACACGCCCACACACACACACACACACACACACACACACGCCCACACGCGCACACACGCGCACACACAGCAGAAAGAGCAGAAGGAAAGTGAAGATTATCCACTCACTGAGCTGTCCAGGAGCCCATTGCCGTCTGTGTCGTACAGTCGGAACATGACTGGGGGAAAATAAGAACAGAGACCCCGTTAGAAACTGGAGCTTTCTCCTTTGGACTCTGAAGATGTTGAGAGTACTGCTTCTCCAGCAGGTCCCGAGGACCAGAGCGCAGAGATTAGCCCCGTCACACGCCCTGAGACAGAAGTCAGTCGGGTTCAGGAGGGCTTAAGCATGTCAGCGACCGGCCCCATGAGGAAGGCGTTAGCCGAGGCTCCAGGGAGGAAGGAGCTGAGCTTCATACGTCTAATTATACTGAAAAATCAGTTATTAATACCTCAAATGAAGCCCAAACACTGGACAAACAAAATCACAACAAGTTTAAGGACACGGGAAAGATAACATTAATACATGACAACAATAAAAGATCTTTTTGCTGCTTGAATGTAAATCTACCATCTATCTGTCTGTCCATCCGATTTCTGTTGGTTTGACTGCACTGTTTTCAAACAAATCCAACTTTATTTTTGTGGAGAGAAACTGTTATAACAGAATCTTTTTTCTCCGACCCTATTATGACTGACAAAATTAGAACCATAATAGTATTAACAAAAAGCCTAAATATTGTTGATAATACAAACAGATACAATCAAACACACTTGAAGAAAAATCTGCTCTTGTTGTCTGTGCTGTGAATTCACTAAAGTGCTCCACATCCCCAGAACCAGAACCAGAACCAGAGCCAGAACCAGAGCCAGAGCCAGAGCCAGAGCCAGAACCAGAACCAGAACCAGAGCCAGAACCAGAGCCAGAACGAGAACCAGAGCCAGAGCCAGAGCCAGAGCCAGAGCCAGAACCAGAACCAGAGCCAGAACCAGAGCCAGAGCCAGAGCCAGAACCAGAGCCAGAACGAGAACCAGAGCCAGAACCAGAACCCGACATGAAGCTTCTATGTACCACAAATCTGGAACAAACTTCCAGAAAATTGCAAAGCAGCCGAAACACTGAGTTCCTTTAAACCTAGATTAAAACCCAGCTGTTTAAAGCTGCTTTTCAACCATAATAATTGAAACATTGACATCAATACACATATTTGATGTGTATTGTTGATTTTGATGATGTCACTCATCAAAATGTAACATCTGTCACTGGTTTTCCCAATTGTTGACTGTATGGTGTTTTCCATGACTTTGTATTTTTGTTTTAGCCTGTTAAACACTCAGCCTTGTTGCTGAACAGTACTTTACAAATAAACATGATTACACTTGACTTATTGTACATTTAATATATCCTCTATTTAATAATCATCTGTCCACTTTATTTGGAAATGGAAACATCACAAAGAGCCATTTATTATGTTTTATAGACAAAAGAGAAAACTTTGAGTTGCACATCTTATTTTTGGCATTGACGGAAATCCTAAAATATTACAACTCACATAATTTAGGTCTATGAGTTTTATATAAAAGATAAAGTGCGCAAAACATTTTTTCCAAAAAGAAAGAAAAGGAAAATCTTTTTGCCCTCTCCAAAACTGGGACCCTGGGCTACTTTTTAAAGTCTGACCACAGCTCAGTGATGAGCTGGAGTGTGTGACTGGAAGGCAAACTGAATCAGTGAAAGGACAGTGTTCTGTGCGCGGAACAGAATTTTGCGGGTGTGTTTTAGATAGCAAGAAAACGGCCACTTACACTCCAGCTTGTCCTCTGGCGTCCCTCTTTCCAGCAGTGAAAGGTAGCAGACGATGTCCTTAAGAAAGACCACCTGAGGGGACGTCTGAGGCGGCGGGCTCTTCTGCAGGGAAACTTGCTTCTCAGAGTTGCTCTTCTCTGTTGGCGCACAACACAAACCTTCAAAGCTACTCGCAGCATCCATCACTGTCTGCGCTGCGATGCGGCCCCTCTGCTTCAATTAATGAGGCGCGTAGAGCGAGAGCAGCGGTAAATTACACATTCAGGCATTAGTGTGACAGCTTTAGAGAGGTGTGAGCTCTCACAACATAGAGATGAAACAGAGCTGTGGAGAGTGGGCCGACAAGACACTATCCACAGGACTGGAAGGGGCAGTGAGACCACACAACAATAGAGCTTTGTGTGAGAGGCTGGAGCAAGACTGGCTGCTGCTAAGTGCAACAGGTCACGTTAGTAAGCTGCCATTTTATGATGTTAAGAAGTGACATATTGTTTATGAAATTATTCTTGCAAAGAATTTTGTCGTCATCCGAAGCTTTATGTCAATGCAAAGCTGCGGATGTAGCGATGGAAGCCATTCCATCACACCCTCTCAGAACTTTTGGCAAAAAATGACATAGGTAATTCTGTTAAGAAGGTCACAATATTAAACACTGTGAATTAAGAATAGAATGTCTCTCCGGTTCCTGTGTGTTAAAGCAGGCTAGCTGACTGTTTTATGCTACATTTTCAGACTGAAGGAAGCACCTTGTAGTCACGCTCACCTGACTGGAGTTTTGGGGATACAGCAGTTCTGGAAGAACCAGCATTGGAGGTCAGGGAGTTGCTGGAAGTGACTGAAGGTGATTGAACGGACCCCCTTTGTGTGTTGGCCGCTGTTCTTGGGTGCTGTGGGGAGGGTGTAGTGGCTCCGGGGCCCGCTGCATACTGCGTAGTGGAGTGCTCCGAAGTGTGCATGCCCATCGCAGACAGGATGCTCCTCCCGTTCATCCCTGATTAGGTCAGCCAGAAGAGTAAATATATAAGAGGTTAGCTCTGAGGAGTAAAAGCTAACATCAAACTTCACAACAGCAGCTAGGAAAATAAAATGAAAGAAGCAAGAGCTGGGAGGGGGTGGGATTGGATGAATAGCAGGTAAAATACTGAATTATGACCAGAGCACCTACACAGCATCACTGCTACACTGCCACCCACTGATCCACAGGCAGAATGTAGTGCCTTGCAAAAGGATTCATTCCCTCATATTGCTACGGACACTTTTCCTTCCTCTGCTATATTTTCTCCTACTCCTCTCCAATTCTGCATAATCTGTCATTTGATTTCTCAAAGTGCTTTTCCTTTCCTTTCACCAGCAATTTACACATGACCTGTGACCCCTTCCTCAGGTGGAACCCATCAGTGGAGATATTGTTGCCAAAATGTCCAAAATATTCATGGTCTCTTTCTATAGATTTTACTGCTGATTCAGGCAAAATGCTTCACTGTTTTTGTCCTAGAGAAAACTACTTCAGGAACATTTGCGTCATTAACTCTTCAGTTTTTCTTTAAAATAGAAAGTGCTCCTGGGTTACTGCATTACACAACAAGAGCACACAACCACCAAGGGAGCCAGCAGGACTCTTATCCTAGTAATCCGGTGTCACCATGGCAACACAAGGCTGTTGTGGTACCTGTAATGGGGGCACAGGCCACTTCAGTCTGAACAGAGACACCAGCATCAAGGGAACAGGCGTCTGTAGTCAGTCATTGATTCAAGGAAAGAAAAAAACAGCAGCAGATGTGACCAGCAGCCAAGAAAGAGTCCAGGGGTTTCTAAAAGGTTGGGCTGAGCTCACCAAAATAAAAGCCCCATTTTGGACTGTTTTTTTCTTTTTTTTTTATGGGCTGCTCAGCTGCTTCAAAGATTGATATTAAAAAGAATGTCATTAGATGTTTTTTATGATCCTTTTAGATTCATTTTACTGGTAGTGGACAATGAGAAGGTAATTAAAAAACATTTAATTAGCTCTTGCTCAGGAGTTCAACAAAACACAAATATAAACAGGAAAAACAGAAAAAAATAAAATAAGAAAAGTAATGTGAAAACTTGTCCATCCTTTTTTTATGTGATTTGGAACCAATTGTATATTAAAAGGAAAATATACTTCTAGAAGATGACCAGCAGGTGTCAGCATTGAGGTGTCTTTCTTTGAGAGCCTGAACAATAAACCATAGTGAAGCAGCAGAAACCTGCTGAAGTCAGTTTCTAGATTCTGTTCATGAGCCTAATAGCAGTGTGAACGGTCAGTCAGACCTGATGCCATGTTCACATGACTTCCTCTGACGGGTCGGAGAGCCTTCTGCTCCTACAGCAGCCCTGAGCCGAAGGGGCATTTAGAGCTATTGTTGTGTCTAAAACTGACAAAAGATTTTTTTTTTTGACGAAACTGAGTTGTTTTGAGCCTAAGACAGCTTTTAAAAATAAACAAGTGGTGATTCTCTCTCTTCCCCCCAAAAATCACTTTTACCAAAACAACTTATTTTAGTGATACTCCATATTTCTTTGTGGAGTATCACAAAGAAATATAATTTTGTTGATTAAAAATTTATTTTAATCAACAAAACATTTCCTCAGTCGTTTCCTACCATGGTGTACATGGACACTTTTAGTTCCAAATCACAGCGGGCACCAAATGAAAGCTTCATGTAAAGGCAGAGATTAGAATGGTCTGCTGCTGCAGGATGTTCAGAAAACTTACTGAACAAAAAAAAAAAAAAAATAGAAAAAAAGAAATGGCTTCCCTGCACTCTGGCCCTCCTGGGAAAACATGAAAGTATTCAAGCCAAATTTGGATCTTCAGATTTTATGCTGGAGACTTCACATATAACCTATCTACCACCCTAACACAGGGACGATGAGAGCCACGTTTCACACTTTTCAAAACATTTTCTGAACAGAACTAGTTTCTAATTCAGCAGTCCATCTGTGTCCTCAGCCGCTCTGCAGGGAGCAGCAGACTGGAGCTCGGGCCCACGCAGCACCCATGTGGAAACGCAGAGCCAGACGGTTCACACAGGGGGCTGAGATGTCCTCATATGTGCTTCTGCCCCGGTCACTGCGGAGCCCGTGACTAATCCGTTTTTGGTGATAAAACCCACAGACATGGGTCACTGCATAGTGCCTTGCAAAAGTATCTGAGCTTTTCCACATTTTGTCTTGTTACAACCACAAACGTCATGTGTTTTCAGGCATAGCTGTGAAAATGGAAGGAAAATATCACATCAGCTACATTTCTATTAACCACATAATTGTGCAAATTGAAATTGTGAAACTAAATCCAGGTGATCAACAACCACATGTTGAAAGATGACAGTACAAATGGGAACTATCATGATATGGCTATTTAGCTAAGCTAATCAAGAGAACCTTATGTGGCAGATGCTGTGGTTGGGAGGAATTAACATAAGACATGAGGCAGAAAATCATGGTCTCCATGGTGAAAGAGGTGGTGGAAGCATCATGCTGTGAGGATAAACATGTTAACCGATGCAGAAGACATTCCTTTTCCTTCCACTTCCTTTTATGAAACCATGTGTCATGTTCCTTCCACTTCTCCAATGTGCACTAGTTGGTCAATCACATTAAATCTTAACAAAGTATATTATTTTTTTGTTTTAATGTGACAAGATGTGAAAAACTCTAAGGAGTTTAGACATAAGATAGCACATACACATTTTTTTTTTGGATAGCTATGATGTCAGCCCAGTGACTAGAAGTAAGATAGACTAATTTCCAAATGAAGTTGACATATAGATTCAGTGTTCACTAGTTATGACGATAAAATATCATCTAAAGACATGCTGTGTGGTCTCATGCCTGGGGAAGAAGAAGAGCTTTGAGGATAAATTGAACTCATCAGGTTAGGAGGAATCTCCCTCTCTCTGGCAGCCCCAACTCTGAGTCAACATGCTGAGCTAGAAATTTATTAGAGCTTCATTTGGCTCTCTTCCCAAACAGGAGGAAATAATACTGCTTACTCAGCACTAATAGCTCCAGAGGTAATTTTACTGGAAACAAAGTCTCAATGCATACAACTAGTTACCAATGTGGAGAGGTGAAACCTTAAGCCAAGCACTGAAAACACTTCCTGTACAATAAATAATTTGGGAGCAGAAACTTCAGGACATCAGACAAGTTTTAAAAGATAAACACGATGTGCTCAATTGCAAAATACAGTTCATTGTTACATGTTATCCAAAGGAAGTCAGCCAGGTGTAAAAATGTGATTGTGTCCCTTGTATTAACCTCCTGCGATTAATCACATGTCTGTGGATTGATTCCTCTAGATTCACTTCTCCTGATTACTGCCAGAACTGTAGAATCACAAAAATTCCATAAACAGAACATGTCTGACTGCACGAAGTAGGCCAGAAGATCTTAAAAAGCAACAGCAAATGTTGCTTTTTAAAATGAGAAACCAAATCACTGACATATATCCGTCTGAAAAGATTACAATGTTATTCTCTGCATTGAAATACACAGATATATCTCAACAGATATCAATAGATCTCAAGTGGAGTTTTGTTAGAAGTTGTAATGCTCCACTGCTGAAAGTGAATCTGTTGAGTTTCTCCTTGGCACTCAGACAACAACTCTAATTGTTACACTGCTGGACAGGACAGGGTTCAAAGAAAAAGTCCTGATAGATCTTCTCATGGTTTCCCTAGAAGTGTACACAAACACAGCATGGACACAGTATCAAGCTGGTTTACAGTGGTCGGACCTTACAGCTACATAAACATCAGTGTACCCAGTAAGCTGGTTCCCGCCTGAGGCTGGTCCGGAGAGCAGCGCCCCGTCTTGCTCTTGAAGGAGGTGAACAGATGCTGACACAGTTCCTCTGGAAGTTTGTGCTCCAGGTAGAAGTCCATGAAGATCTGGAAGCCCTCATAGTCAATGGGCTGAAGGGGAGCAGAGAAGGAGGAGACGTTAGCTGAATTCATCTCATGGATGAAGCTCACACCACACCACATGAGGGAGTTGTTTTCCTGTGATTGGTTTAGACACCTTGATGAGGTAAAAGTATGATTCAAGATTATTACTGTGAAAAAAAACAACAACTAAATAATAAATAAATAACACAGACAGCAAAATGTCATTTGAGTTGAGATGCAGAACAACCTCCTGTCCAGGGGCATTTGGACAATAGCACCAAACCCAACGTATGCCCCCATGTACAGAGGACTACTGCCCTGTGGCAGGGGCTGGTGGATAAGACAGGATCAGATCATGTTAGTGGACAGGATGTTCATGCAGTCTGCCCACAAAGACACCACACAGCATGCAGAGAGCACTGGGCTTACTTGGTTCAGAACATCTTGCATCTATTTAGCAGTGGAGAGCAGCAGGAGGGAGGGAGGAGTAGGTAGAACAAGAGAAGGGAGTTAGCTACTTGGTGTGTGTGGACAGTTTTAGTGAAGATGCATGTGGTGCTGAGCATGCAGGAAAGGCCATCACACATTACATTAAAAACACAGAGCAGCTTCGTGCCACTTCCTTTGTATCTAAAATGGCTCTGGCTGCTTCTGGGTGAAACATTCACTGCAGTATGGGAAATAAGAAAGGACAGTCAGCTTTTTATGGTTGGAAAAACGTAACAAAGCTTATGTTAACATAAGATGTTTGGGATAACACTGGAGCATATTTGGTATTAAAGTGGAAGGTTTTTAGATTTCTAAATTGAGTTTTTAGATTTTACGTATCTCTCTAAAATGTAGATATGTGTAACCAAGATTGACATGGACCTCTCAGGTAGACGGATAACCAGTTGATCCTGGCACCACACAACTGTCTATGAGTTTCCATTTGGTGATGGTGAGTGTGGTGATGATGGTGTGTGTAGTCATGGTGATGTTCTCCTTCTCAAGGCTACAAAATCATGTTAGAGCCACATAAATTATGACCAGCAAAGCATGAACTGAAACGCCAACTGTTTTCCAGTTGTGATGCTATACTTTTAATATCTAAGACAAATAGACATTGTTTTCTTAGCTCGAGAGCTAAATATCAAGAATTTAAGAGAGTGGTGGTAAATATGGGAATATATTAATGTATGTGCTGCTACAATAAAAGGAAGCAAGCCATATTCTAATCTAAAATATATGGTTCAACAATCACCACGGGATCTACTTAGTTTCCCTGTTGTTCATGAGGGGGAGTGTGTGGATTCCACTTGAATACAGTGGAATCTGTTGTGCGTTTTCTGTATTTTAGGTTAAATTAAACGATTTCTGAACCTGGTGATGAACAGATCATTTGCATTGTTTCTTTCCCATGATTTCAGTGAAACATGACATGCTGAGTAACCCTCACTTTTACTTCTTGCTTTAATTTTACACACATGAATACTTAAATCTCTATGACATAAAAAGTTAGGATGAGCTGTAAGTGACACCCGTCACAGAAGGACACACAGTGGTGATGATGCTCCTCCCCCTGACCTGACCCCATGAGCTGCAGAGCTCTGCCAGTCGTTATTCATATCTCTGCTTTCTCCTTATTTGGTCAAGCAAACCAGGAGGCAGTAATTTGCTGTCCATCATAAAGAAGCACTGTGGGTTCAGAGAAATAACTCCAACATGCCACCGCAAACACACACACACACGCCTACACACGCGCACACACATTCACAACTACCTTAGATGTCTTAGAATCTAAGTGTACCCAGATGCAATTGTGAAAATGTAGTCCCTCTGGAAAATGTGTTTATGTCTGGGTCTAACCTTATCCGTGTGAGCGGACTTTTACACATGACTGCCAGTCTGTAAATATTTCCCAGGGGGTCGCTACGACACATTTACATGCTTCATTTAATCTGTTTCATTTTGGCACAGATGCACAGACCTTTTCGGTGTGAAAAAGTCAACGGGAGCAGTTAGAAGGCCTCTGCCATGTTTCTGCATTGTTGAATGATTATTTTATTTCTAATGGTTTGAATGTTAATGCAGAACGTTCAAACCATTGCACGTGGTGCCCTACTGCACCCTAAGTGCCCTAAGTGAAAAAGTAATCATGCCCTAAACTTACCGTGGGTCATCAAGCATTTGCACCAATTGGTAATGAGTATTTTACTTCACTAACTGCATTTACATTAACCATAGAACTGTGCCAGTTGAAACTTTTTTTAAAAATTGCTTGATGTTAAAGTAAAATTTTTTTTTTTTTAAATCTAATTTTTTAATAAAAGGTTTTTATTGAAATGTTTTATTGGCTCCGCCCACCAGAGCTCTGACAGCATCATTTGTGTGTCATTCTAACTTGTTGATCCATAACTCGTCTGTAAAATCACAAACTACAATTTCCCCAAAACGCCACATACATAGCTGCTCACTAGTAGGAGGGGCTTGTTGCTATAACACCTGAATAAGACGCGATGTCTCCTCTGATTGGCTGACTGAGAATGAGCACTAGCATCACAGCTGAATTCTGAATATATGCCATGTAACTGTTTATATCTGTTGCTGCTGTAATTTTGAATGAGTTATCATGTGAACATGCTTATATCATGTGTGATTTTAATCTTTTTTAATGGGAACATCGCGGTTGTGAAATTGTGTTCCTTTAACATTAACAAAATATCGACAAAGATTTGCACACACTTGTAATGGAAACGCAGCAAGTGTAGAGGAATTTTGGTTCAACACTTTTTGCTAAATTAGCTTAGTTCTGCTACATGAAAAGATTTGTTTGAGATTATACCAAATCATCTCAGTTGGACTTAAAATTTAATTTCAAGTTGGTTTCTTTCTTCCTTTCTTTCTTTCTTAATATTGGTTTTAATATTCTGGCAGAAAGGTGCACGTTACAGTGAAGGTACCAACCTGGTCCAGCTATGTGTCATGTCTACCTCCCCATGAAAGTTTCCTCTTAATTGAACCATTGTCCACTTCGTTGGTATATGGGACACATTTTGAACCAAATATTCCTCATTTATCGACCAGTTGGCCTCATTTCTCCATCATCCTGTAAATGTATGTTGTGGAGTAGAAAGTCTTTCACTAACTTATTACTCCAGAGGGGTGACTTTGGTAAGGCTGACTGTAACTTGATGCACACCCCAACTGTCTCTGATAAATAGTAATTGTGGGTTTTGTGGATTTTTCCTCCTGTTTGGGATACAAAAGCCTTTCTTGGGAGAGGTTCTGTGAGTACTCGCTCATTTTCAACCCAGTTTGGACTTTCCCTCTTCTTAGAATTTAATTTAGATAATTGGTTTTAGCGAACAACAGAGTGGTGTTTTTCAACATTTGGAAAAGTAAGCCCTGTTGTGGTGTATAACTTTGTGATGTTTTTATTTGTTCACAGGAAGTGATCCAGTGCTTTGTTGAGTTTCTTTGACATTGAAGTGGGCGATATTTAAAATAGTTCACTTGTTGGATCAAAATAATTTTTAAAACATTAATCCTTTCAACTAATGATCTTTTCAACTAATATTTTCATCAGGATACTGTAAAATTTTCCTTCTTTTTTTTGAGTATTCAGAGGTGGATGTGTTGATGTTCTTTGGATCATTTTCCTGCTTCCACACCCGTATTCAAGCTTAAGATGGTGAACTGATGGTGGATCCCTGCAGAATCATCTGGTAAACGGCAGAATTCATCATTCAGTGTTTACAACAGGTCTCCCAGGCCCTGAATCAGCAAGGCAGCCCTCTCTCTACCACCACAAATTTATACGATGTTCTTTTTTCTAAAATGATGTGCTAGTTTGCCTTCCAAAACACTCTTGTTTAGTCTCTCCAGACAGAATACTGTCCCAAAGCGCTTCGGTAAGATTGATCATCAACGGCTTTGCCCTGGAACTCTCCCAGGGAGGCCATTTTGCCTAGTTTCTCTGTCTTACTGTTAAATATTGAACCATGATTTTAACTTAGATAAGTTCCCCTTTTAGGTGCTGTTCTGGTGTCACTTCTGGCCTGCTGGATGATGAGCGCTCTGAGAAGTTTTTGTATTCTAGTTACTCTCAGTTACTGGGGTTTGCTGGAGTTCCACAGCCTTAGAAAAGGCTTAATAAACCGTTTAAAGCTGACTAGTGCCAATGGTAAGGCTTGTGTAGCTGAAGAAAATGTATAGATAAATCAATGTTAATTCATAAATAAATAAAACCAACATTAGTATATAACATATGCTTGATTTGAGACATGGAAGTGGGACAAAAAAGATGTTAAAGGGGACACTTTTACACAAAACTCAATGAATACGTATATGGATGCATGTGGGTATGTGTGTGTGCGTGTGTGTGAATTATATAGCAGAGGCTGTTACTGCGGTGCCAGGTGGTGGATGGGTCTCAGAAAGTTAACCTCTATGGTGCCAGATCTCAAGTCAGACTGTTAGTTTTAACTGAAATATGGAGAAGGCTCTGGCAGGAAATAGAATATGTGAGACTACAGGTAAGACATGAATCACATACAGACTGAAACAAATTCTGATGAGTTTTTTTTTTTTTTGCAGTAGTCAGACAGAGCAGAAGAGTGTATTCTAGTTAGCAGTAACTCCAGTCCTCGAAGGCTAGTTTCCTGAAACTTTTGGACGCTTTCCTGCTTCAAACCACTCAAATCAAAAACTTTTAGGAGACCGGCCCTCGAGACCAGGAGCTGCAGACCGGAGGGTCATCCAGTATCTGTCACGTCAAGCAGCTTTTATCTGTGAGACTAATGCATTGGAGTGGGCCAGAGGTCAACGGATCAAAGAAACTATAATTTGATGATTACTTTGGCTTGAGTTACCAGTAGGTCACCATATTCGCAGGCGTATGCACAAACTGCACAGGATAAGACTTGTGCAATGGTTTTTTAGACTTTCAATTATAAATTGAAAGTCTAAAAAAAAAAAGAGTCTGACTGTAATGAGACAATATTTTTTCGTCAGTATGATTTCCAGATGGAGTCAAGCTCAGCACCGATTTGCTGACATCAACAGTTGCTTCTGTTGTCTTCAACTGAAAATATGATGGATGACTAAGCTTTTTAATGAACTGCATCTTCTACAGTAAAATGGCTTTTTTTTGTGTGTCAGAGCAAAAAAATGAGCCAACAAGTTGTTCACCTTTGCTGGATTGTATTTGGAAAGAACTCCTCCTGCGTGGAACTCCTCCAGAACATCCTTCAGCTTCTTTGTAGAGTCTGAGGATGAAAGCAGAGAGAAACTATTATTTTTCTCTTCACGGCAGAGGAGCGCTTATCATCTCAATCAGAATGGACTCTGAATAAAACTGAGTAGAGATGCATCCTCTTTAATGAGTCCCCTGATAAACAGGGACATCAGATGAGGCAAACTGCTGAGTCACCCCCCGGTTAGCCAGAGGGGACATTGTGTCCCTCACTTTTATATGCTAATCCTACAGTCACACACACAAACACACGCAGCGTCTGTCCAGAACATTAACCATAATGACCTCCTCCTATGATCATGTGTCAATTACAGAGCACAAACAGACCATTATCCACAGCAACCATTAGAACCAACCAGAACTAACTAAGTATCTTAGTTAGTTGACTGTCGTTTTACACGCTGGAAGCCATTTCTGCCACCACCAGGGTGACAGAAATCTAAAACATGGAACATCAGAGGAGCCATGCTCTCCTCTCCTCATTCATGTGGGTAGCTGCAGCTGTTTAGCATTTTCAAAAACCTGAGATATAAAGACATGTTACCAGACCAAGGTATTTGAACTCTGCTGTCTCTGTGGTTTAATTCATTCCTTCCTTCATTCGAACAACATTTTCTTGTTTTTATACATGCAATGGTCTTGATGCTTCATCTTCAGGCTTTGCTAAAACATTCAGGCAGACATACTTGTGAAATGATGTGTTTTTTTTGTTGCTGTTTTCTTCTTTTTCAGAAAAAGAGCCAGGGAGATTTGTAGCTGGAATTAATAATAATATTATAAACAAAAACCCATTTTCAAATCTGAGAAGTTAAACATGCATATTTATTCCATTCCATTCATTCTGGCTGCAATAAGTAAATAAAAAAGAAAGTTCCTTTTTTTTTTCTTTTTTTACATAATTATTAAAAGTGTTGATATATTACTTATGTATGGTATGAGACATAATCTGTGACAAAAATAAACCTTTTTCAGATTCTCCCTGGGCTCCCACTGCGATCTGCAGTCAAAAAAAGCCGATCAGAGACAGGAGGGTCTTATTGTTGTCAATAATGGTACACGGAGTAACCATTTACCATTCCAGGAAGCTATTAATCCTGGGGCCACCTGGCCCTGCTAACTAGCCTTAGCAAGGTGAGTGAGTTGTGCATACATAAGCTGATTGACAGCATTAAGATCCTCCTCCTGGCTATGATTGGTTGTTTCTAACTTATCAGTGTATTTCTACAGTGACCACTGGGAGAAGGCAGAAGAGCTCAATTTTTTCCCAGATCATCTGTCTCATACTGTACTGTCACCACAAAGAGACAGTTTTAACAAATATGTAAAAACACAAGTTACATTTGCAGCTTATAAAATAAAATACAGCAAAACTGATTTCTATCAGAAACTACGTGGATAATAAACAATGGCCAGAAGAAAGCCATTGTTAACAAAAAGCCATAAGACCTCAGAGGTGCTAGAAGCTGTTCTGTTCAGATATCATCAGATTATTAAAAACGGTCAGATTTTTAATTACAAATGTAAGTATAATTTTTTTCGTCTCATTTTGTCTCAGATTCAGTTTCAGATTGTTGTGCTGTACTTTTTGTTGGTCTGTCACAATCCAACATTCGTGTTCTCTGGAGTCTGTAAAACTATAATTTGTGCACAACAATGTATTTCTTGAACAGGAAGCTTGCGTGACTCTATCTATCATCCAACAGCAGCACATGGTCTGATGCTGCTTTGACTAACAAATGTTGCAGACAGCATAGACAGAGGAAGCCACAAACTCATCCAGCAGGCTGATGAGCGGTGTCCTGAGACACGCTCCAATTCAAAATACCTGGATGTAATCAAAACCTGAAAGGGCTTAATTCATATGTCAACACAGGTGCAGTCATCACATCCAATCAGACAATTGAGGATTAGTGAAGGAAAGAAAGAATTTTTTTTTTTTATCAACAGTGCAGTAACTTTCAGGGCTGAGCATCAATTCAAACAGATTATTAAATGCATAAACAAAAGCAGACACATAATGACACGTGATACAACAAAGAAGTAGTGTTGTATAATAATAATAATAATAATAATAATAAACTGCTGGGTTTCTCACTAGCAGATCAGCTGCTATAACAAGTGAACCGTAAAAACAAACTATTCAATCATGAATCTGTTCTGCGTCATAATCTCTTCACGTTTCACTTACATGTGGGTAAACATGGACTCTAGAACAGATGATAAGATTACATACATTAAATTTAAAAAATGATCAACGTCAGTGTAATAAAGGAAGAAAAATCCCTTTAAAACTGCAGTATGCAACTTTTATAAAAAATATGTCTTAATCTATAAGTTAAAACAGTCACTGTGTTGTGACAGTATAATACAGGACAGATAATCTGTGAAAAGATTTCCATTTCCTCCCTGACTGAAGAAACGCACCACTCCTGACCAAAGACAAGCAACCGCAGTCAGGTTATAATAGAATCTGGTTAGCACTGGTTAGCTAACCACAAACAGCCAAGGTAACTGCAGCAACTGTGCAGCCTGACAGTTTTAACAAATATGTATCTTTCTTATAAAAGTGACATACTGCAGCTTTAAGCTGAAAAACGTGTGCCATTATGAATCAAAATGGGGACTGAGACTTACACTCGGTGTACTTCTGCAGCTGGTTGAACTCTGCCGGGCTCAGACACACCCAGCTCATTTCTCCCATGCTTCCTGAAAGCAGCTCTTCAAGGGTCTCTACACCAAGTGCCACCAGTCCCTGTGTGTGCGTTGGGTTGGCGGCGGAGGGGTGATGGTTATCCTCGTATTGCGTCGGGTAAAAAGACAAACGAGAAGTTCTCTGATATCATCCCTGCCGTTTTACAGTTCACAGCAGGTCATATAGACAGATGGGGGTTGAAGCTTAAGGTCAATCCTTTTAGGTTGGCATCGATGACCAAAATGTTAAAAAAAAACAAAAAGTAGAAAAAAATATATGTTGGCTTCTGGTCCCTTTTGACACAGCAGGGACAATAAAGTCCAGTCAGACGCAGGTCCACAGATTCATCGGTGTGTAATTACTCCTCATCACTCAGAGGATAAACGTTTCCCAGCAGGGCTGACCTGGAGCAGGGGCCACAAAAGAATGAAGAAAACACTCCTTAGTAAAGATTGCTCATATTTTAGAAAAGGAAACAGGAAAAAGACAAAAACAGAAGAAGACTGTAAAAAGTTGATCCCAGACAGATGTGGACGATGAAGAGAGGAAAACAGACTGAAGATCTAAAAACAGAAGAACAGAAAATGACCAAACAATGAAGCATCGTATCGAACTTATCATTTACACATATCTCATATTTACAGATGGACTCTGATAACAGTGTTAACAAGCGTACATTGTTGTATGCACATGACATATGGTAGACAGAGATGTAAATGTCTTCCTACTCAGCACACTGTAACCACAGACAGTCTCAGTACTTCTGCTTGCTTTAGTTGGCGGTTTTGTATTTGCATAAATAGTGAGATTTTAAGCTACGTGGTATGTTTGAATCTTTTTATTATGGCTCTGTCCTATTTTAGTCACTTTTTATTTAATTTTCATTGTAATACATCTTCCTGTGGTTGTTTTGTTGTTTTGCATCCCACTTTGCATCTCTTTGATGCCCTCAGGCTGCCTGTCATTTGTTCATTGAGAGCTCTTTGGCGTCTCGTTACAGGTGCTTCACACATCCTAGATATGAATTATAATAGTTGGGGCTGTGACATGTAGTAATGTGTCAACAGAAAAAGTAAGTGCTTTTTGCATGGATGCTTCACTTGCTCTCACTTTCTTGACTTTGTCATGTTTGTTAGGACATTTAAAAATGTGTTTTATGTGGCTGTAAATATGAAGAAGTGAAAAGCATTTTTTGATACACCGGGCCTGTTCACACCTCTGTTCACTACACAAAACACATAATCTTACCAAGTATCTTGGTCTAGTTTCTAAAGCAAATATGTTAGCACACCTGAAATAAGACAAAGCTGACTTAGTAACTGCGACCACAATCAGACCCAAGCGGGTTGACGAGCCCAAAGCGACCCGGAGGCGCAGAAGAAGAACACAGACGCCACACAGCAGCACTCTGTTTACGGAAGTAAGAATCATGGCCGCCGTCTTTGGATCACAAAGTAAGAATAAAAATCAAAGACTACACAACTAACAGTAACAGCCTTTTGCAGAACATTGACCGCAGCTTCTGTAGAGACGTCTGTCTGAGCAGAACCAGGAGTGGTGGGACTGAGTTGGGTCACAGATTGCTTTACATCTTAATTTACTACAGCTGGCTTCTTCTCATGGAGAATTATGATGCATGTTTCACATTAATGATGTAAAAGTCAAATGAAATGTGCCAGATAGGTTATGTGTCAGATTTAATATCATATTTAAAATGGGCTTAAATTGGATTTTTTGAGGGGGGTGAAAAGATTGCACATTCAGACTGACATGAAGAAGTCGGATATTTGTTACATGTTGGCAAAAGAAAAAAATCTGACTGAGGTTGCATTTGTCTCCTGTGTGGACATAGAAAAAAGAATTTGCCTTGATTCTTTTAGGTTCTCCGTGTCTCTGTTATGGTTATTTTTAATTTTAAGTTTCCTTTTGTTCTGTTTTCATTGACTGATTAAGTAATCAGAAAACAGCTGCTCCAATTTTTCAGCAGTGCAGCTTTCAAAAATATAGAGCAGAAAGAAGGATAATTACAACAAAAATGCAGTCAAATTACTGTCAAAACAGACTAAAAAGATGAATTTAAATGTGAGCGACAAAACTATTAGAGGCAGATAATCAGGGCTGCTTCTAAGAACATGTAAAAGTAGGAGAAAAATCCAAGTGTTATTGTGCAATCTTACTGGCTGCACACACATCAGCCTCACAGGAGTCATTTACTGGGAAGTTAATAGAAGAGATTTGTCACTACCGTTATTAATTCCTCCTATGTTTATACTGCCGTGGTAAGTCAAAAATATCTGCAAATTAATAGAAGGAGCTGACGTCCAAAGCCATCAGCCTCCTGTGTGAGCAGCAGGTTCCCAGAGAGAAGATGGCTGACGGGATGGAGCTCGGCGCCCTGACCCATCTGGGCCCGGTGTTTTCTCTCTTAATTGGAAATAGGAGGAGTTTCGACCGATGCCAAAGTACGAGTAGTTCCAAGTGGGAGGAGATAAAAGCATGGGTGACTAAGCCGCATGCACCAGGGGAAAAACAGCCCGTTATTTTTAGAAACAAGTCTCAGCTGAGACAAATGTGGTCGGAAAATTTTTATTTCTAACTGATCCGAGCGCAGATTGTTACCAAAAAAAATAAATAATTAAAACATTACATTTGGAATTGCAGAAAGGAAAATAATTGTGTGAATTTCATGAAGGATTATTTCTCTGTTTTCATGGGTTTTTTCCAGTTACATTTAAAACTATTTTTATCTGGTAAAGGGCAGTATTATGTATTTTTCAGGCTCATGGTGTCATTTTATTGCACAATCTAGGAACTACTTTACCTTAAGTTGTTAACTAAAATATTGTAAATATCAAACACAACTTAAAAGAAATTTGACACCTAGAAATTGGGCCTCCGCCTCTTTAAAAGCTTCTGCTCTGTCTGAAACTCCGCCTTAAGGAAGTCAACATGGCTCCTCTATTAACCCTTTAACAATGTTTTCAACAGCATTGCACTGAGAAGCAGCTCTTATAAAGAACTCACTAGATGTTCCACCAGGTGTTGGCAAATTGCTGCTGGCTAGTCTGAAGGAGCTGAGTTGCAGGGGGAAGAAGCTCAGAAGATGGGAAACTGCAGCTCTGAGGAGGAGCTAGATCCACTCAGGTGTTTAGCACAACTGAGTGGTTGCCATGGGAGATTGGAAGATTTCTCAAACATACATAAAAAAAACAAAGAAACACTCCTGGTATGTTTTTGTTGAGGGAATAAAATGATGCAACACTCATGAAAGTCAATTTTACATAATACTGCCCCTTTAGACGAAGTAATGAAAAAAGAGATTGAATGCACCTCATGGGACTGAAGGTCACAAGATCAAGTAACAGAATTAGGACTAAGACTGTGAAACATCTCATTAAACTCAATAACCACTGTTCCATCTGGCTATGAACCCTGGTTTAAAGGTACATACTATGTGTCTTTGTTCTAATTGAGTTTCATATATTGAAAAAAGAAAGAAAGAATTCACAAATTACTGCTGACTTTAATATGCAGCTGACCACAGTTAAGATCTCATTCACTTCTTCCTCCCAGCAAGAACAGCTACAGTTTGAAACTCTTTAGATCAGAAGTGAAAAAGTGAAACTAGTCAAACGTCAGCTGTGTTCTGCCTCCCCAACAGAGCTTGCTTTGGAAATCTAAACTGAATTATTCTATATCACAACTTATATTTCATAATAAACTGTCATGGTGAGCGTTGGTATAGGATCCATATGCAGAAGGCTAGAATGTAGAGTACATGTTGAAGTTTTAATGAAGAATGAAAAAACAAAAATTTACAACTAACAACCATGGAGAACACAAGGAACCAGAGCAGAACAAAAACAACAGGATCCAGGAATAAACGGGAAGTACTGGGACTAGACTGGATTAAACTTAATTAGACGGGAGGAACCAGCAAGGAGGAGCTGAGAATGAATTGTACGTATACCCAGGAGGTTGATCAGTATACTGAACAGGAAACAGATGGCTGATTTGAAACGGGTTGCAAGTGTGAAGGGAGAGAGCAGAAAGTACACTCAGCAGAGAGAGAAAGTGGCACAGGGGGCGAGGGAGAGTACACAGAGGACTAGGAAATAAATCTAACATGAAAGAATAACTAGACCTAAGAAACATATTTAAAATAGAGTAACAAAGAATAACTAGGCACAAGAAACAAGCATATTAAATTAGAATCACTAAGGAAGGACTGATTAAAGTACAACAGAAACGAGACTGATATAATACAAAAAAAAACAACAACTAAGGAATAAAAAAATGATCAAGAATGAAACAATGAAAACACCAAAACAACCAAAGATCCTAACATAAACTACAGCACATTAACACTAATTAACAAAATATCAGTGTTGCACAGGGGCCAAACTTTGTGAGAACAAAACGCTGGCTGAGATCTACCTACCTCATGACACGAAGATATAAAAATTGTAACGGAAACTCTACTGACTTATTTACATGGGAATATATCTCAGTTATAGCAGAAATATTAAAGTGAGAAAAGCTAATCCAGTTTCCTCCTCAGTGCGATGCTGGCACTGGGAGCAGGTTACTGGTTGCTCAGTCAGCAGCTGGTTGCCAGCAGGTGTCAGTCAGTTATGATAGATCTGAACTTTGGTTTGATGACTGAAATATGACAAATTACAGACCCATCAGAGGAACCACAGAGCACTGTTAAGTTAAAGACACGTCTTCTAAAGTTGGGATATGTTTCCTCCAGCAGGTTCCGGAGGAATCACCTCAAACCAGATGTTGGTCTGGAATTTATTTCAGTGTCCTTAGTGAATGTCAGCTCCTCATTTGAAAAAAGCTTTTCATTTTGAAACAAGACTCATCCACATTTCCACTAAATAAATGGAATCAATAGCACGTTTGAAAGAGGAAAAGAGCCTCAGAGTCTCTGTGCTCAAAGCAACATGCCAGAGAGAAGCACAACTATTATGTTTAAATACTAGACGATTCATTTAAGCTCACATAATTATCGCCCATTTGTTGTGAAACACTTCATGACATATTTTCGTCCCATTTGATGTCTGAATGACGTGTACTTGCAAACGAACGAGGTATTACCAGTAGTCTAATCTGTGTCCTTTATTGAACGTCGCATTGCGCCATAACAAAGGTGAACACAGGAAAAACAACCCGAACAGGTGACAACTCAAAACCACTCCTACCTTTTCACTCTCTTCTCTAAAGCGTTTAAGCGCACCCGTTGCCGTGGCGACCGCCTGAGCCCCGCAAGACCAGCAGAGATTACGTTAAAATGTAAAACATTCAAACATCCAATCCGTTACCAGATTACGTTTTCGGGCTTGATATTTATTTCTGCGATTATTAATAATCCCTGCCCTGAACTCAGCGGTGGTTGATTGGCTAATTTAAACTCCTGTTCACGCGAGTGACGTCAGAGAGTCGGTCTTTGAGTAGCCTTTTCATTTTACTTTATCTTATTTATTTATTTTTGCTTGATTGTTTGTGGAACCGAAACTCAAATAATTGCGCAACACCTTGTTGAAACAATAACAGCTGAGATTATTATTTCTGTTGGGTCATTAATTCCAACACCTTTTTGTTAAGTTCTTATTTTTATTCTTTAATAAAATGACAGATGTTTTGGGTCTTAGTGAATATTTTTGGTCTCAGCCTCCTGATGATCGATCAGTTTGGCTCCTATTGATCCTCCCAAAACCTGCCAGCGCTGGAGCGCACTGCTGTTGTATTTAACAATAGTTTCCATTAGTTATTTATTTTTAACATCTCAATGTCTGAACCAACAGGGTTCATCATGTAAATGTTTCAACAAAATACTTCTAAATATTTCTAAGCCTCCCTTTGTCCAGCCTACCTTGTAGGGCCCATTGTGTTCTCATTAGGCCCCTAATTAATCCCAGGACAGAAAGGTTGGGCGTTAGTTGCTTGGTAATTAGATCTAAGTATGCGATTAGACTCTGCAGGCATAACTAATTCTCCATGTTTGCCGTTCCCCAGTTTGATTTTAGTGGAAGCTCTTTTCGTTGACATGCAGATGAGACTTTTTTTTTTTTTTATCATTCTTTGGGTTGAACCATTATGTACTGATTTTATGAGTGCTGGCTCTACTCAATGCTTTCAAACTTTACTTTACAAACTTTACAAATATTCTGCTTGTCGGTCACGCTCAGAGCTGCCTGACATGTTTCATCATACCTGCACATGAATTGAGCACATTTAGCGTCTGAGGTTTTGTCAGGTTCCACCTTCATTATCTTCAGCCCTCAGTCTGACACCTTCGGTGTCATTAAAGGATGTAATGAATGCACAGTGACCTGCCTTTTTAAAGAGGTCTGTCGTAGCTGACTTACAAGCCTTCTGTCATGATAAACACTTTCAAGTTATTTTATTAAACTATAAAAACGAGGAGCTTAGTGCCAGAAGACTTTGACGTGATAAAAACGAGTAGTGAAGTCATGCTGTCAGGGAAGGCAGCAAATAACCATGGCTGCTAGCAAAACGTCTTAATTAACATTATGCTGATGATACAGATTTCACTTTCAGATGAATCACTACAATGATAAATCGCTTCATAATGTCCTGTGTGAAAGTGTTAGTGTTAAGCTGAACTTCACTCAACATCGCTGTCTTCTGGTCAGCCAGCTTATGCAAATGCCACATTGTTCTTCTGCTAGCATCACAGGGCAGACGTGATTGTGTTTAAATTGTGTGTAAATTAGTAATGGGAGACCAGCAACCGGCCTTCTGGACCTTCAAACAACAAAGTGCAAGAAAGTCTGTCCCTTTTTCTAGTTACGGATGTGTTTCTTTGAACAAGCTTTTTAAAAAGCACCAAGACAAAACTTCAGCCATGTTTGTTATTATTTGTCATTCCTGCAAAAGGCATGAATGACAAAGCCTTTCCACAGATTAGGAAGTTACACCAGTCACACAGTTCTGGCACCTGAAACTTGAAGGACTCAATTAATTGAAACTTGACTGAATTGGTTGCTCATAGACTTCAGTTAAAAGTCAGATTGATCCACCAACACAGAGTCAGTCCAGTATTCAATATTTTTCCTTCTGCTTTGCATCCAGTTACTCTGTGGGATCCATGTGGAAAACCGTTTAAATCTGATTATTATATTATTAACAATATCAACATTCAAAAGAGGAAGGTCCTGAGCATGACTAAAGCAGCGTCAGGCTAAAGTTTCACCCCAAACTCTTGAGTCTTGTGTCATCTCAGAACAAGAAAGATGAGGGAAAAACCCATAAATATGACTCCACTGTTGTGGTTTCTACCACAGGAAGCAAGAACTTTCCTCTCTGTCAGCCTGGTCCACACGCAACACAATCTGAGTTTTAAAAGTATCAGGTTTTTTCTTCAAACACTGAATGGATGTAGGGTTTAACGGGAGCAGGAAACTTCAAATTGATTCACATTGCTGTAGACAGAACCTCAGTCTAAAACCCCTAAAGTCCAAAAGGTGTCACTAGAAACTCCTTTGGACTCCCGTTCTTAAGGCACCAACTCACTCTGTCAGACAACAGAGGAACACATACCACCCCAGCCCCCGGTTCTCAATTATATTTAAAAGTCTTTTGACTAAATATGGTCATTTTCAGGTCTAAAAGCTGGTCAGTGAACACACCCAAGTTTCTTGAAGTGAAGTGAGGAGAGTACAGGTCAGCTATTTTCAGACACAACTCAAATAATTTCCCATGGCATGTTGCTTTACTTGGCTAACCAAATCACTTAACAGTCCTGACATGAAACTGTGAACCCATTGAGATTGAAAGAGGAGGTGCTGCAGTGGGCTGTAGAACTGCTTTGATAATTTAGCATGTGGAGTCATGAGAAGCAGCCGTGATGCAATTGTTCTGCATTATCTATGAGATATCACCAACCCTGCTGATTCAGACGACTGTGCTGAACTGAACTGGGATAAAATGTTTGCTTTTTTTTTCATATGTCACAAAAAAAAAAGATCAGCAGTGTAATATTATGAAGTTCAGTTCATCTGAAAGTCCAGTTAGAAATCATGACCTGGACTGGTTTATGTCCTGCCAGTAGTTGATCGCCTTCTGTCTGCAGAAGCTTTTTTTTTTTTTTTTTGTTCCAGTGTTTATTCTAGAGAACAAAAACAGAAGACATTACCTCCAGTCACTCCTTTTACTGTGAAGCAGGCTCTAAACGTGAAAAAGTGTCCTACTTCTCCCTTTCATGTGCTCTCCTTCATCAGCTGCTCTCTTCGCTGCTGGGCTACATGGAAACAGGCACTAATGGGCTGCACGTTTAGTGATGTACTCATGCAAAGAGAACAAAAGGGAAGGTCTGTACGTACACTGGGTGAGGGCCTGACAGTCAGAGAGGAGGCACGCGCCCATCCAGCGTGTGGGGCCACCCCTTTGAGTGGACAGGGATTCTGTTTTGCTCACAAGGTTGCCCGGGCAACTGTGACGTTACTGGAGCTCACCACAACGGCGAGGCAGAGCAAAACAGAGAGATCACTACTGTGCACCGATAAAGATGTGTGCTGCATCTGTTTCCTCTGAAGGTGTAAGGCACGGGGAGTGATTTCCAAGCAGCAGGGAATTGCTTCGGTTATGTTCGTCTCAACATGGTTGCTTCTCAGTTGCAAACAAGCAGGAGTGTAAAAAAGGAAGATCTCTGAAATATGTTTACAGAAAGTAGAAGTTTGCTTTCTTCTTGAGTTCAGGAACGACAGAAGCAGTGAAGGACAAAGAGGTGAAAGTAAAAACTGAAAAAGTGGAGAAGTTGTAGGAACAGATGGTCATCACCCTCACATGTCAAATTAATTGAGAGAAAAACATGATGTAGCTTTATTTTTCCTCTAATGGTCAGAATGAACTTCTCAACAATGATCATGAATGACTGCAGCTGGCAGTTTCTGACTGTAAGCATAGAAAGAACTTCTTTGCAAGAGCAGAATGTACTTAGAACAATAGCAAAACCCAAGCAGAAGCTCAAAGAGAAAATACAGAGCCCCGGACAGACTTTAGGAACCAAGACTTTAAGACTCTTGGTTCAAAATACTGAACTCAAGGCCATATTACATCCCATAATAAAATGAATTTGGTCATCAAGTTTAAGAACAATCCAAAAGTCACCAAGTCTCAAACTTACCTGAAAACACACAGACCACCTGTCTCACATTGTCTACACATTTAGCCTGAAGCAGAGGACCAATCTGATCAATCTGGTGTGAGATGATATGATCAGATGATGCAAAGAAATATGTTTGGGAGCATCAGAGGAACAGAAAACATCGAAGAACAGGAAACAGACTAACACTGAGCTTAAACCCCAGATCCATCCATCCATCCATCCATCCATCTATTGAAATGTATCTATCAATCAATATAGACCTTTTTATGACATTCATATTTATGTTGAGTGTAACGGCCTTATGAAAAAACAGGATCATGAAGAAAAGTAATTATGTTAATAGTAAATAAGAGGTCTGGATTTTAATCAAGCAATTTATACAGGAACATAACTGTTACTGTCTTCTCTCAAGTGCCTTAGAAAAACAAGTTAACAGACTTTTTAAAAACCTTTTAGCCTTTTGCATCAGCTTCTGAATGACTGACCACATGAAGCAGTCTATAAAAGCACAGCTTCTAGTGGTGTAGAGCAGGGAATGCACAGGTAAACACAGTGTCTGTATTAGTCAGCCCTTACTGAGTACTTCTGCCTCCACTCCATTGACCTGTCCCTGTCTGAGCAGCAGTGGTTTCTAAGGATAAGGCTCTTATCCTGACTGCCTGATAGGAAACAGCTGAAGCTTTCTGACAGTATGCAGACACTGCTGCTACATTTTTGGCTGAAAGAATGATGAGAGTATGCTCTTATATGTCCCTTGTGGAAACAGAAGCAGTTTAGCAATTGCAGGACAAACTGCTCAAAGAGAGAAAAATGAAGATGTCATAAAGTTTCAATAGAGGCATTTTTAAATGTCTCTGTCGAAGTTTTATTCAGGCGTTAGAATGATAAGCCCTTTAGACTTGGGAGTGGCTCCGTATGCGCCATTTTTTGGGAAATTGTAGTGGCAATTTTACAGAAGAGAAATGGATTCAACACATTAGTGTGACGCAACTTTTTACACCATCATCCTCTGACCACTTCCTGTCTTCTTCCTTGTCGTTTTCACCAGTAGTTACATCGGGCTGTTGCTCATGACGCTCGTGTGATAAGATAATAGTGTTACCATTGCAGTTTTGCGAAATACATCTACTTTGACAAGGCCAAAATTTAATACAAATTTATCTTTGCATTTTCAACTTGCGAAGATAAGTTCTCAAGTTGAAAATGCAAACTTAGACAAATCCCATTAACGCTGCGTTAATGGGAACGCAGCGACCGTGCTTTTGATGACTAGAAGTTAATTAAGGACCCCATTTATCAATCTTGTAAGCGTGAGAGAAGAAGTTGGCTGTGATTGTCAGCACAGCCAGAGTTAATCTGCTACTTTATCTTACACTGGGAATTTTAAAATCCACCCCTGGAAGGAAGGTAAATTCAGGGGTTTTCAAAATGCAACTTTGTAATACTGCAGAACACCAACATGCCAACCCTTGCTACAAATTTGTGATCATATTTTGTCAATGAGAGATAAACTTGGTCTACAGACAAGTTTATCTGCACTATTTTGTAGTGACTTTAATAGTCATTGAAATATGTTACTGATGTGTAGATGCAAGATCTTTGCATTGGGCCAAACTTTTTTAATATTTTGAATCCACTTTAACTCCGCATTTCTTTCTGTACTGATAAAAACACAAATGCACAGCTCTACAGCTATTTCTTTGCATAGTGTCTTTACTTGACCATAAAGATCCAGCAGGAAATTACCAGGAGGACCCAGTGGGGAAGCGCTGTCTCTGTTACGAGCCGCACTGACTCCCAGAGCCCGTCTGTACCAGGACAGAGGAAGAGAGTGTGTTTTACGCCTCTGTGTCACATTATATGCACTCTGTCTGCTTTGTTCTCCATGGTTGTAAAAGCCGCTGTGCCAAAAAAAAGTATGTATTTTTGGCCCATTGAAAAAAACAAAAAAACAAGCATATTTGGGTCAGTTTTGGTGATTTTGTGCCAGTTTTCATGGTCCTTGGGACAGCATCAAGAAAAATCTCCTGAGTCAGACTGAACCCGGGAGATGGTTATTGACTGCTTTATCACAGTTTAGTTCATCACAGCCCAGCTGCTGCAGAAAGCTCTACGGCTGAATAAAAATACTGATCATACAGAAATAAGACTGAAAGAAGAATTGGACGTATAGTTGGAGACAGGAACCCAGCTTTCAGAGACAAACATGAAAGACAAACAGCACCAGGCAAAACCACAAACCTCAGTGTGTCACTTGGTATTTTATCGATACACATGTAGTGCAGAGTTGCATGTTTTGTTTTGTTTTCAACAAATTCTCCCACAGATTTTTGAAGTCCAGTGATCCTGTCTGGAGATACTCCCACCTGAGCAGCAGATGTTTGCAGCTCCTCCAGTCACTCTGGGCCTCTTGGCTGCGTTTCTTTCCTGATATGTCAGTTAGTGGCCATGTCTGCAGCTGTGCCATCAGCTTTTACACTGAAAAAAGAGAATAGAGCTGCAACTTTTTTAAAACAAATTGAGGTAACTGTTGTATGTCATCAATCTGAATTTGTCAAATTTACTTTAAGTTTGTTTAGCATGACAACATAATAAACTTAATATATTTGCTTACATAAATGGAACTTGATTACTTATTACAAATGAACAAAGTTTTTTAGAGTTGGATCACCTGTTTTTTTGTTGTTGTTTTTTTTACAGTGTATGTTGAAATTCTGGTCTGGGCAGACAGAGCTCTGTGGATATAGTTTTTCTTTTTCTTTCTTTTTTTTTTTTTTACCTCATCTCTGCGCTATTTGTTGACTTCGTTATGTGGTTTGTTCACTTATGTTTTGGTAAATGTTTGCCCTGGGATTTATTATAAAAGTGCAGCACTCATGTTTTCTTTATTTTCATAAAAGGTTTGAAAACAAGTTTTTTTTTTTCCATGAAACAGTCATGCACAAATTTAAACAATAAAAGCCTAATAAAACTAACTAAAGTTTATGGTTGTAAAATGAAAAACATTCAGGTGGTGTTATTATTCCTCTTGTTGGGCAATAACACCACCAATATACCAACTGCTATAATCTTCAGCTGGCAGCAGGATGGGCCCGGCAGGACTGCAGAACAGGACAAGCATGCAGATATCTGGTGCAGGAAGCTGGAGGACTTTGCAGCTGAATGATTAAATGGAAGCATGCTGCAGTTTTTCTCTGTCAAACATCAGTCACTTACACCACAGGGATAATCTTCAAGTCTCAAGCAATTCTAAATATAGACATGCTGCTATGATTGTCTGAGCTTGCTGAACAACTCCAACAGCGGCCTGCGTCTGATGCGATTCAGTGTTTGGTGGCTGATCTTTGATGGGTCTGTTTGCTAGAGAATGGCCCAGTTTTAAAAACGTCAGTCTGAAACTGCTGGATTGTTCCAGAAACATTTAGATCTCATTTCACCCCAAACCCTCAGGCTGCCTCTGTGCCTCAGAAACGCTAATGCATGCACATGTTTGCAATTGGGAAGTTTACATATTCTGTTTTACACAAATAAGAGAAAGTGTTGCTTCCCCTCAGCAAATATGAGATAAAAAAAAATGCACGAGGAGGAAACACAGATCAGAAAACATTATGGCAAACCTTCTGACCAGACCAAAGAACGCAGCACAAGAATGACTCATGTCCAATTTCACACTTATTGTCCTCAACCAAATGTTTTTTTCAGTGTGTGTTTTAACTGAAAAGCTGAATACGGTTCAGTGATAACCACTTCAAATGAGTCCATCACATGGAGGCAACGACTATAAAAACACAACAGACCTGCTGCCCTGCCCTGAAGATTTGCATCTTCCTGTGTCTGGTCTTAATGTGTGTGATTTTACCTTTTCACCGTGATGTTCTTAACGGTTTCTTACCATATAAATGAATAAAATATCCCATTTCTGTATGAAACTTTGTTATCCAACTTAGGATAACCGTGGTGGATATGATCTTGAAATTTTATCACAATGTTATGGGATTTATAGTGAAAACGATAAAAGTAGCAATAAAAAAATTAAGTTCTTTTTATGTTGAAGAAACAAAAATACTGCTCTTAAAGAAAGTAATCCGTTTTTAAAAAGGCTTCTTCAGATCACCAGCAGCATTAACAAAGTAGGACTCTTACAGTTAACTGCTCACAGTAATCGTATTTGATCATATTTTTGAACTTTCTCATATTTATTGATGCTCTTATGGAATCAACAGTAGAGAAAAAAATGATGAAGTCATTCCAGTTGTTTTTAACTCCTGATGCCAGGTGCTGCTGTCAAGGGGAGTGTAACAAGTCTTTGGTTTTGCCTAGATATAAAAGATGAAGTTAGACAAATAAATGCAAGAATATATTTTTTTCTAGTCAGGTGTTTTCTCATCCTGTAAAATCCAGAAGAAGCAAATGGCTTTTTACTGAGTTCAGCAGATTAGAATCCACCAGGTTCTAAAATTACAACCCAGTTAGAACTGCTTTATGATCGTTCTGAGCACTTTTGGGTCTGTGAAGTCGGCCGTTTTCAGCCCAGTACAGCCATGTAATGTAGTGTACATGGTCGGCCATGTACACTACAAGATCTTGATGAAAATGAAATAAATTGGCATATTTAGTAAATTAGACTTTTATTTTTCTTTGAATATGCAAGATAAATACCTTTAAAGTGAGGGAATATTTTACATCCAAAGTCCCAACAGGACTACAATTCAATGTTGAATTGACATAAAAAAACAGCAGCACTTGATCAGAATGCTTAACAATGACAACAACAATCATAAAACAGCAAACAGAGTGAAACAGTAATGAAAGTAAACAAAGATTTTTAAGAACTCAGAAGTATCTCAATCACAGACCAGAGAAGAAAAATGTGTTTTAGCTGATATTTAAATGATCTGAGCAGTACGAATAATAATAAATCAATAACAATATATATAGTGATAGACACACGATCAATATCAATACATTATAGATCAGATAGAATATCCAATATTCAATAAGTAGAATAATCACTAAAATCCAATCCAGAATCGCACAGCATTCTGGGGGATGTAGGCAGAGGAATGGGTTCATCTGCTCAACCTCTCACAGCGGGCCAAGCTAGCTAGGTCCATAGTAACATCTTGCTCACTTCTTGGTTACCTAGCAACAACCTGTTGAGTAACTTGTGCAAGTTTCCCCTTTACATTTGTTTCAGGTCTCTGAACATCGAGGAGAAACCAGCCGGCTGACCGCAGCTGCTGGTCTGTGATGTTAATTAGATCACATAGATAAATTGGGGCTAGAACACTGAAGAACTTTAAAAGTCAGCAGTAACATTTTAAAATCAATGCGATGACAAACAGAAACCTCAAGAACAAGCTGATCATGTATCACAGAGATGAAACCTTTAGAGTCGGCCAGCCTGGTGTTCTGTTGGACTTAAATCAACCTGCTGTTATTCCACATGGTGTTTGTGCCTCTGATATCACCTGCAACCTGAGAACCCATACAGCTTCCACGACCACAAAGGACTGGTGCTGAGCTCTTATGAGGTCTTCCAAAGACTTACTTCATACTACATCCTATCCCTATTCTCAAAATTTCCACTTATATACGTTTTCTCTCTAAATGCTTTCTCTAACAACTCAGGTGTTTTCTTGTCCTGTAACTTGATGAAGCCGATTAGTAATCCTCTGGTCCTGCACCAGCCATTCGCCTGCAGCAGGTGTACGCCATAGAGTTTACAAGGAGAAGCAATCCAAAGGCAATCTCTGTTGTGTGATGGACGCCACGCTGAGCGGAATCAGAAACCCTCCAACCATGAGAATGCTGCCGATTGATCTGTGATTAACTCTGCTGCCTCACACGGGGCCTTCTGTTCTCCACCCCACCGAAGATGGAGCCTCACAAATACCACGAGTATTTATGGAAGGAATGGCTGTCATGGCAACTGAGCGTTTGTGTGTAAAATTCAGGTGTGGTTTGGGGGACTAATTCCTAATTCCTAACTAATTCCACTATATTAGAAGAAGAGTCACAGGCGGTGTGACGTTTACGTGCCTCCTGCTCAAACTGGGAATCTTGCGGTGTGTGATATGGAGCAGGATCCTGAGGGAGGGGCTTCCTTTGAAATGACAGAGAAACTAAAAAACAACAGGAATAACAGAGAACAGCAGGCGCATGGAAAAAATCTGATCTGAAAAAACTCAGAAGATGGAGAATAAAATAGAACTGGATCATTTTAGTCAGTTTTGCTTGTTGTGTCTTTCCATGCGCGTCTTCATTGACTCAACAGAACCTGACTGTTTCTCAAAAGCTATTATAAAAACAATCGAAATTCTTCAAAAGTTCACTCTATGCCTGGATTTTGAAAACATGGGCCTCTTATTCTACAGAAAACATCTAAGAATGTTTAGAACTTTAAACGCCTTTAAGGACGATGGTCTGATGAAAACACACTTGTACTTTAGACCTTGAATCCATTCATATTTTTTGCAAAAAAATAAAGAAATAAAACCTTGACAAAAGTAGGGTAGGGGCAGCATCATAATCTGGTATTTCAGAAAATTGGCATTGGATGAAATTATAAACTGTTTCAAATATGATACAATTTTATCCTAAAAAAAATTCAAGATGAATTTACTTGTCAGCATCACACTGAGTCTAAACATGCATTGAAAATCAAGAAAAAGATTGAGTTCATGAGAGGAAAAGTGAAACTTTGTTAAGGCCGTGTACAGGAGATGTTCTTACAGTCTGATCCATGTGGAGAACTCTCCGGGTAGAACCAACAGTACCAAGTCCAAATGTGGGACGCTATTAAACTTCTCCCAGAGGAGAATCAGCAAAGTCTTCATTTTTATGTTCTTCTCATTCCTGATCCTGGGTGTGTTGCTGCTTTGTTTCGCTATCATTCCTTCTCAGGTTGGTTTGCTTTTTAGCTGAACTTGATGTCTGATCACTGGACGACATGGTGATTACTGTTCCTCACTCTGCTCCTTTTCCTTCTGCTCTTACTGTTCTTCATCTGAACATTTTGCTGCTGTTTCCTTTATGTTCACTGTGTTCTCTCCAGAGGAGCTGCAGCTGGCCCAGCTGTTCTGCTCAGCTGTGACTGGAGGGAGAATCAGCTGAGCTATTGATACCAATAACATCATGTTTCTTTTCCTACAGATAATATGCCTTGACAAATTGTATGTGCTGTTTAATTCTGCAGATTTTACTGGGCTATATTTCTCTCCTGGATAAACCCACCAAAGACACGACTGGAGCCTCTACGTCCTCCCTTCTTGTCTTTGCTAATGCAGACCAGTCCTACGTAGTAAAGGAGAGATGGAAAGTTCTCCTGGGTCAGTGGTTTTCAGTTTTATGTGTCTGGGTTTGTTCTCTAATCCTTTTTGTGGCAGACGATCAAGTCTGGTTCTGCTAAAAGTCTCTTCCTGTTTTCCCTCCCACTACAGCTGCACACATGCTCAGCAGAAGGGACTGTGGTGAAGATAACGAGTCAGTTCAAGTGACTTTCCATCATCTCCACATGCTCATTCTGGAGGAGGGTTGGAACCGGCAACACATAATGACCTGAACTTGTTTAAGAACAAATACTGACTTGGAACATGTGTGACTCACTGTGAGTCTGTCTGTTTGGAATGAACTAACCTGATGTTATATTACCAATTTATCAGCTGGCCGATTTATTTTGGGATTTTGGAAGATCAGTAATCGGCCAATCACTGATCCCTGAAGCCCATCCTATCCCCTGATCTCATCTACCTGAGCAAAGCTCTAAAAATCAGCCTCTGTGAGAGAGATCTGACTGACACCAGGTCATGTCTGCATGTTTGCAGTTAACAATAGTCACCTGACTGCTGCGACTTTCTTGCTACATTTAGCAATATTTCAGACAAAAATGATAGATATTGGTCAAAATCAGAATCTGCAGGTCAATAAAGATTGGTAATCGGCGATTGGCCAAAAACTGCAACCGGTGCAGCCCTAGTTTATATTTCTGCACAGAAACTGGTTCTATTTGCTTTATGAAAGGGTTGAAGATTTGTTGTGAATCAACACTATATGAATAACATGAATTGAAAGTAATTGATGGTGGTTAAAAAAATGATTATTTAAAGCTGTCTCTTTTTTGCATTATAGAAACTTGGTATTCTAACAGCAATATGTCGACTTTTCAGATCAATTGTATTGTATTTATTTATTGTAAGTAAATTGAATTCTTTGATTAGTTTGTTTCCACATAAACTGAATGGGACAGTCTGACACCAATTCAGTTTTTTTCAAATGCAAACTGCTGCAGTTTGATGTCAAAATCAAGTCTTGATTTTATCATTCAAATGACTCAAACTAATGTTGATGGCAATAGCTTACATTAAACAAGAAAAGAAAGCGTGACGTCATATTTCTATAGTAATCTTGATTTACCGTGACGTATTTTTATTATTAATACGTCACGGTAACATGGCCACAGATGGAGCACAGAAGGAACCTCCACAGGACACATGGATGCAAAGAAGGAAATGAAGCAAGAAAAAGAAAAACTTTTTGTTTCTTCTTGTTCTACGGATATTTGAGGTTTTCTGATGCTTTACTTTTTACCGTTACTAGTTAACCAGCTACTGAGAGGCTTGTTTTCAATAGTAAAATTAAGAGTAAAATTAAAAGAACATTTGCATAAATGTGATGTCATCACAGCAACAGATTGGCTTCTTGAAGAGAAAGAATGGTGACTCTTTTGTTCATTTGTTTCTTCATAACTTTGTAATTTTGTGTTTTTATGATGTGAAGCACTTTGAACTGCTTTGCTGCTGAAATGTGCTTTACAAATATACTTGATTGATTGATTGATTGATTGGAGTAAAAATAATTTCAAAGGAGATTTTTTCTTCTTTTTTTTCAAAACTGTTAGCTGTAGGAATTGACTGCAAACACAGGAGAATTTCTTAAACCAAATCAAGCTCTTAAATGTTCCAAACTAGAATCAGAGAGTCCTCTCAGCAGTCTGTCTCTGGCATCATATTATCGACCCACTAGTCCTCAGTGATCCGGTTCGGAGTGGAAGGATCAAGTCCTGCACGTGTCTGTGTGTTCAGTTGGATCCCGTGAGAAGAACTTTTCTAAAGCTCCAGATCATTAAGAAAAGCAACATTCCGCTTGAATATCACAGCTGAAATGGAAAGCATTATATAGTGACCCCAAACTTTGGTGATGTCATCAGACATCAACACAAAGGGTTTATGTAATTAATATCTCCATCAGAATGGAGACCTAAAAGCAGCGTCAGAGCTACACAGGCGACTGATCCATCAAGGCTTAACGTGTTCAAACAACAACTTTATTTTGAGCTCATCCGGTATGTCATAAAACGCTGTGTACGTTCCGAGCTGAGAGTGTTCTGGTGTTCTTCTGCTGTTGCCTTTTCCACTCCACAAGTCATCAGGCTCCATTAAAGCAGCATTACTGCCGACAGAAAGCTCCGTCTAGGCTCAGGGCAGCTGGGAGGATCTGAGTCAGGGCCACCTTAAGGCCTCCGTGTGCTTCAAATAAACTGAATGTTAAACTACAAAATCATGCATGAAGCCTGCTCAGCAGCAGAGGCAGGGCAGACTGCTACCCACAGAACGCTACTGATGTAAATGTGTTTGAAGATTAAAGTGTTGTTGGTTTTTACATCAACTCCATCACAACGTCTCCACAAAATGAGTCCCTGTAAGAACAGACTCTAACATAAGCACAGCTGCCCATGGTTCCTCCCTGTGCTTATTTTTGGCTCCATGTGATAAATCAGTATTTATTTTTTTTTCACAGTTTTTGATGGAGTGAAGGATCGGTGTCAGTGTTCTTTGGCAGATGAGCTGCTTGATGTAGTCAGTGAAGCAGAACTCTGGGCTGCCGCTTGGAAAGTTACACAGTACAAAATTAACAGCAATAATTTATCATACAGGGCAAAATGTGGATGTTTATTTTTCAAAGAAATATTTTTACCATGTTATTGATGCATTTGTCAGTATCAGAGTTCCAAAATAAATATTTAGTTTATAAACTAAATGCTTAACTTTTCTATTAAATATTTAGTTAAGAGGCAAAGTATTTCACTTGGAAACTAAATATTTAGTTTTCAAACTAATATCTATAAATATGAGCAAAAATATTCAGCTTGCAACTATTGAGGTCTGACCTAAATATTTAGATTGGAAATTAAATATTTTGCATGAAAAGTAAATGTTAAGTTTGGAAAATAAATATTATTGTTTGGAGCTAAATATCTAGCTCAGACATAAACCTTCAGTTAGGAGCTAAATATTTACATTCCTAACTAAATATTTAATTTGAAAGTTAAATATTTAGAGTGTTAACTAAATATTTAGCTTGTGAATGAAAGGTTTCGTTTGGAATGCTCACGTTTCTAAACGTATGGAAAAAAAAACGGTGAAAATATTATTTAAAAAAAAATCAACATCCACATTTTTTCCCCTCTCTAACTGGCTCAATAAACCAGATTATTTCTGTGTGTAACTTTACAGACGGCAGCCCATTGAGGAAATATAGAACATGTTCTACTTGAGACAGACTGCTTCTTTTTCCTGCTAATGCTCACTGCTGTATGTTTGTTTTTAACCAGTTCAATGTGTTGATCATGCTAGCATCCTTTGAACTAGCTTAACAGTCCAGCAATTTGTTACTATAGAAACACCCCCAGTGTGTCCTGAGAGAGTTCAACACATTCTCTGGACAGGAGGCACTGTACACGCATATATTTAATATTACAATAAATCATAGTTTGACCTAATTTATAAGGGAACTGGCACCACTCAACAAGATGACAGCTGTTTGGATTTTTATTGTTTCATTTTGTTCAGCTGGACAAAAAAAAAAAAAGAAAAAAAAGAAATCAATCTACTGAAGGAAGTAAGACAAATAAGAGATGCTAGATTATAGACAGTATGGATTAAAAACTTTCTGCTAAAATTACAGAAATATTGTGTGGACTGAATGCATGGTCAGCATCAATATTCTCTGACGGCAGCGATGCAATAATCAATGTTTGTACTGTCAGAAAAATAGAATCACCAAGGTAATGCAGATACAATGAAATATTTTTCATGAGCCAGCAATTTTATTAATCTGCTGTCCAGACATGAGGTTTGTCCGAATCCCACTGTGATGGCGACACATGCAGGAGGACCAGCTGTGTAAAACAGATCCAACATGCAGGCAGCGAATGGAAGAAAATCCTTAAATTCCACGTTTGTGTATTCTAAGCACCTCAGCTCATCCCACATCACAGCATCTCTGTGTGGTTTTACTTTGGATTTAATCTCACCACTTGACACTGAACAGGAAGTTCAGCCTTTATCTGATCCTGAAACTCATTAAAAATCTGTTAGAAATACACGAAGCAGCTGATTTGGAAAAGAGTAACTCTGAAATGACTGAGATGTGTTCTCTCATCACCCTCAGCATCTCTGAATCTAAAGTATGGTAATAAAAATAGAAATCAAATAGGAATATAAATAGCCTTTGTCGTCCTACGGAGGGAATATTCAGGTGTAACATCAGCGTCAGATATGCATAGGCTCACACACACCTTCCAAAAGTCCTTTAAAATAAGATTGCCAATGGCAACAATAATAGCAATAATAATACTCTATATATATGTTAACATTGCAACATACTATTATAAATAGATGATATTAAACTATTTCAATGGTTTTGTTTTTAGATGGATGTAATCAGATCATCCCATGACATTTCTGTTCTACAGCTTCACACTGTGGAGCCGTTGTGCTGCATTCATCTCAGTGCAGCTGTCTCTGCAATCACAGATGCTTTTACAAAGTACTGACTACATGCCATGTGATTTTTATTTGTGAAATAATTCAGATTTTCCTCGCGCGTCCCAAAGCTGTGCTACTTTATGTCACATAAAATGCACCGCAGCTTGGTGCTGGAAAGGGACAAATGTTTAAAATGTGTGAATACTTCTGAGAGGCACAGTACTGTCTGTCACTCTGTGTTTTGGGTCTAAATATTGTACTTTGCTTTAAATCTTTTGAAAACCTTTCATGAGATAACAAGACTATGATTAATTAACTCTGTCATGTGAAACAAATGTTAAGCCAAACCCTCTGCCTGGACACCTGACCTGGCATCTTGTGATTAAAAACAAAATCAGACGGATCTTCACCCAACATGTCAGTATTGTATGTTAACCTCAGTGGTTACAAAACTGCTATAGATCAAATATGAGTTAAAAGAAATTTGACTTCCTAATTTAACGCTTTGAAATTGGGCCTCTGTCTCTTTAAAACCTCCTGCTCTTTCTGAAACTCCACCTCCAGGAAGTCATCACAACATGGCTCCTCCATTAACCCTTCAATAAATGTTACTCAGCATTTCTAGCTGTCTGAACCTAAAGTATGGCAATAAAAACAGAAATCAAATAAGAATATAAATAGCCTTTGTTGTCCAACGGAGGGGAAATGCAGGTGTAACATCAGCGTCAGATATGCATAGGCTCAAAAGTATTTTAAAATAGGATTATTTGCTCTGAGAAGCAGCTCCTATAATGAGCTCAGCAGTCCCACCAGGTGTTTGCTAATTGCTGCTGGCTAGTCTGAGGGAGCTGAGTGGGGGTAGGGGGGGGATTTGGGGTGTGTGAGGCAGAACATTGGCAGCCGCAGCTCTGAGGAAGAACTGTGCTGTGAAGGCGGGGCTAGATCCACCCAGGTGTTTTTCACAGCTGCATGGTTGCCATGGGAGATTATAGGATTTCTCAAACACGCATGAAATAATTAAGGCAAAACTCCAGGCAGGTTTTTGATGAGAGAATAATATCATAAAATGTTGTAGAGCTCAAAACAGTTTTACATAAAACTGCTCCTTTAACCATAAATGCTATGACCGAACGGGGTTTCCCTCCCTCAGCCTTGGGCTTTTTGTCCCAACACAAACACTAAGTTTACTTCCTGGCAGATGTTTTTGTTTTCTTGGCCACTTGAATGATGACAGCAAAAACATTTCTGTTTCTCTGTCATAGTGGTTGGGTGCAGCCATTTGATAAGTGTGTTGGTTCCGTTTGAATCACAGAGAGAACAAAAACAAACAGGAGTTTTTGTCCTAATTACACACAGAATACGGTACACACGGGCTCAAACAGCCACCATCTCCTCTTAGAGAGTGGATCAGTAGTCAGTGAGTTTCAGTGGAGAGAGTATTCATCCAGACAGACTGTCGTGTTTTGCTTTGTTTTTTTTCCTTCATCAGCCTCGTCCTGATTGGTGGCTCATCATCAGAGGGGTCCAGCAGCATGATCCGGTCCAGTCCTCTCACCTAAAGCAGGCGCATGGCCCATGCAGTGCATACCGGCGCATGCGTCCCATCCTGACACTCAGAATGTGAGCTACATATTCAGAGTGCAGTGAAATGATCCTCCCAACACGCCCTGCTCACATCCACTCTGACTCACTCAGCTCTGCCCTCTCCGGCTCACAGGTCGTGTTTCTGCACAGGAGAGTCGGGCAGCGAAGCTCCGCATGTTCGTCATCCACTGACTGGGATCCGTCCAGGAAAGCAGCGGCCGTGACATTTGGTGATTTCTTCATGAGTTGCGATTAGGTGTGTGACAGGAAATTAATCAGCTGTCTCCATCTAAACTGCCGCTCTGAATCAAGCAGGCTGGGATTAAAGAGTGTAAGACTGTGCAGCTCTTGATCAAAACAACTAGACAGAGTCAGAATTAGCATGAAGTGGTTGCAAAATGTTTGGAAATGAGTTGAGAACTGACCATGTGGTCTGCACTCATTGTTAATTATCATTTGTTAATAATGAGCCTCCTCTCAACATGGGGAGCTCTGACTGGAGGATGTCTGACCAGATGTTTCTCTCTGGAAAAGTGTGACCTGACCCAGGGAGGGAATGTCTGCTGCTTTCATGAAACACCAGCTGATCAGACCAGCGTATTGATCCCATCATGTGCTGAAATGCTGCTTGGCTCAGCAGCAACCCGTCGACTTCACAAAGCGGCACAATAAGGAAGCATAAAATGTAAATTTAAGAAGCACGAGGGAGAAATTCAGACAAACATGTGACATGCGTCAAAGCAAGCCAAAACCGGACGAGAGTGAAGCAGCAACAAACATCAGATGACACACACGCAGACGGAGAGAGAAGCCAGGACGCTCCTCCACACAAGAGAGAGAGGAAGAGAGAGGGACGGGGGGAAGGAGTCTGTCCTACCTGTGGGCTCTGCTGATCCCAGTCCAGACTGTCCACCATCCCCGTCTCTGCCCTGCCGGCTCAGGCAGACCTCCAGCCCGTGTCTCAGGCGTGGAGTTGTGTCTGTGCAGGACTGGTGTCTGGTTCCCAGCGAGCCACAGAGACGTCCTCACTGCAAACGCTCAGCTACATGCAGCGACAGCAGCGGCAGCAGCAGCGGCCACTGGATCCTCAGCAGACGCTCCATCCCTCCCCTCTCGCCTGAATTCATTAAACCTGCCTTTTCCCCTCCCTCTGCCTTCTTCCTTCACTTCTCTGTCTTTCTTTCAGATTCTCGTGAGCATGGTTAATGCTCCGGGTGTGTGAGCGTGCGTGCGTGCGTGTGTGTGTGCTCTGCTGCTTTCTCACATGCAGTTTCCTCTCTTGCTCTCTTCTCTCTCTCCGCGATCAACAAGCTTTTCTTTGCTTGTATAAATCTGACTCTCCTCATCCACAAAAAACAAATAAAGATTTATAAACATACCTCGTGTTTGATTTTCAACAGAAGAAAAACATGAAGTGCTACAGGTTTTAACAGAGGAGATAAATAAGGAAGACATTCTAGGAATTATTTCTGATTTCTATTTGCAGTAAGAATTTCAAAGCGTTTCAAATGTAAAAGCACTGAAACACTCTTCTGAGTTAGAGTTTTATGATGTCATATCAGGGCTATTTTAGAAAAAAAAAAAAGACAAAATTTCCACCAGAAAAAAAAAAAACTCAGAAATTTTGAGATTAATCTCAGAAATGTTCCTAAAAAAAACAACTTGGAAATCATTTTTCTTTTTATTTTGAAACTCAGAAATGTCCAAGTTTTCTCCAGAGCATTTAATACAATTCAGTCTGATCTGCTTTGTCAGGAACTCCAGGAGACGCAGGCAGAGGCCTCAACAATCACCTCACAAACAGAGCACAGTTTGTGAGACTTCCAACAAAAGTCTGACTTCTGTCATCAACAGAAATATTCAGATGAGTCTGCAGTTGTCGTATGTGTCAGAGATGGACAAGAGTCTGAGTGAGAGAGCTGGTGGAGCACTGTGTGTCATGGAGGGAACAATCATCTCATCTTAAATGTGAACAAAACAAAGGAGATGACTGTAGATTTCAGGAGAAACAGAGTTAGATCAAACCACATTTCCAGAAGAAATGGAGGTGGCTTAGGAATATAAAGACCTCCATGTTCACCTGGACAACAAACTGGACTGGAGATGCAACAGTGAAGCGTCTATAAGAAGGAACAGAGCAGACTGGACTTGTTGAGGATGATAAGATCATTCAGGGTTTGTACCAAGATGCTGAAGATGTTGTCATCTGTTGGGGCAGCAGCATCAGAGACCAGGATTTATAAAGGCTCAACAACCTGATAAAGAATGCCGGTTCTGCTCTGGTTCTGCTCTGGTTCTGGCAGAGCCGTCCTCCAGGTTCATTCTGTTGTCTGTTCTGGTTCTGGTTTTGTTCTGGGGATAACTGTGAACCCTCTGGAGATTGTGATACCAAAAATGGGATCAAATTATGGACAACCCCGACCATCCTCTTCATGAGACTGTCTTGGGAAAACAGAATGTGTTTAGTTAACGGTTTCTGCAGAACCACATTAATACAGACAGCTAGAAGAGATCCGTCCTGCCCACTGCCATCACCATCTCCAATAACTCTGAAAAAATATGACTTACAACATCAAGATTAATAAAATATATATATTTTTATTTTAATTTAACTAAACATCCGGTAAGATAGCAGAAGTTGCCCTGAAGACATGGAAGTAGAAAAATATGCAATAACTATTTTCAGGCAGAATTCAATGACTACTTTCCTTTTAAATTTGTCAATTTCTTAATTCTTCGCCGTAGTGTATCCTTCCTGTGTGTCTGACTCACACACACACACGCACACTCACGCCCACACACGCCCACACACACACATTACATCCTGCACTGTGGGTCACAAACTCTCAGGATGTCACTGCAGACATGTCTGTCTGCTGCTGCTGTCTCACAGCTTCTCCAGTCGGTTTTCACTCCCTCTTTCATTTTTTTAAGCACACAACATTTTTGATGTCTTAGAGTCTGAGTGATGTCCTGCTGTTGTATGTGTGCATATAAAAACCGTCTCCTAAGCGACCGGCGGAGCCGTCCTCCTGGTTCTTTCTGCTGCCTGGAGGTAAACATGTTCCCCATGTTACACGAGCAAAGTTTTGTACCAAAGTGGAGCAGTGAGCAGTGGGAGCCACCAAGCAGAGATCTGAAACCTTACAGAACAACAAACATGGCACAAACAGGAAATCAACATTTAAGCTGCCTCTGTCCCCACAGCAGCCAAGAGTGTGTTTGTTTTCTTAAAAAAAAGAAGAAAAAAAAAAGAAGCCTTATTTCTTTTCCAAAGAGAGCCTGACATCTGCTGATAACTTTTAAGGCCTGGAGCCTGGATCTGGGGCAGACGCAGCAACGCCCAGCCACTGGATGTCAGCTGGGATGACATTAGCACACAGTGCAATGTGTCAGATGTCAGGTGACATGATGCTAATATAAAGATCAGCAATAGGCAGAGAGGAAAGAGTGGTCTTTGGAGGCAGCAGTAAAAAGAAATGACTATAACTTGAAATAAAATGCAGGTGAATGCGATGTGAACAGCCCAGTGTTGTATCGTTTGTGTTCAGAAGATCCAGCTCAGCCTGATGAGAATCAAATAGGAGCCTTTTTAACCAGCCCCTAATGATGGAAGTCTTGTCTGGATATACAAATAAAGTTAGTTTTTATTAGAGAAATTGTTGCTTAGTAAATGTGGCGTGGCCATGACTATCATACATATCTGACTTTTTAAATTACTAACCAGAGTAGAGAGCTCAACATGTTAAACGCAAACACAGTCTGATATTAGGTCTATGATCCTAATATTTCAGGATCATGGACCTGAAATATGAAGAGTGGACTGTGCCTTTAAATGTTTGCACACTTGACCATGCTTTGTTTCTTTAAATCAAACCTTGTGACTAAAAGTGGCTCCGGCTTTCAGAGATGACATGAACCGCTTTCCTCAGCAGCAGCAGAAGCAGCAGTTGCACATGGATAGACTTCACCATTGGTTCCTGTGTTCACCTGAAGGCCAGGAGGTGAACACCTGCAGCACAGCAGAACTGTCACACTGAGGATGTTCTTTGTTTGACTTTTGGGGAACTTCTAACTGTAATGACTGACTTCAAATGGAAGTGGCAGTCGGTTCACTTCCTCTAGATGTGCCTTCTCTTTGCTACGAAACTCACCATTTACACACGCAGGTGTAGAGATGAAATGTGCTCACATGTTATCACTAAGTGCAGACTGGCGGTTGAAACCACTAATGTCACCCGAGCAGCTCTTCTGTCGCCTCTGAGGAAACGTTTTTCTACTCCCTGCCTTTAGGCTGCATGCTTTGGCTGTTTGTCCAGAATAAACATGAGTCATTTTTTGCAGTGGAAATCTTGCTGCTGGAGTCATTCACATCTGCCCCACCCACTCATTCAAGCGCCATTCATCTGCTTCCACACCTCCTCCACAGTGTGTGAATCAAAGGGCTGAGGGAACTCAGTCAGGCTCTCCAGAAGCTTTGGTAACATTTCAGACCGGAGCATATGCCTGGGACAAGGCATGTGCTCCGAGAGTGGGTTGGGTTTTTGTTTTCCTGTTTTCGTCTGGTTTTGGCATCAGACACTCGTTCCTGTGGTGCCATTTCTGAGAAGGCAAATGTAACCCCTGACTCAGACTGAAGAAATTTAGGATAAATCAAAAATGGGGAAGTTGCTAGGTTCAACACCATGACAATGGGAACCAATGTGAGGACAATATGAACGGCTGGAGGCAGGAAATTATTTTGTAGAAAAAATAAAATATTAAAGGATTTGCGGAATCTTTTAATCCTTTATTCTCATATGGCAACCATTAAGCTGTGTGAAATACCTGGGTGGACCTAGCCCCGCCTTCAAGGCACAGCTCCTCCTCAGAGCTGCAGCTGACAAGATTCTAAGTTTCAGCCTCACAGAGCAGTCCTCCCCTGTGACTCCCCCACTCTGCTCCTTCAGACTAGTCAGCAGCAATTAGCAAAGACCCGGTGGAACTGCTGAGCTCATTATAGGAGCTACTTCTCAGAACAACGCTGGTAACATTTGTTAAAGGGTTAAAAGAGGAGCCATGTTGTGATGACTTCCTGAGGGTGGAGTTTCAGAAAGAGCAGGAGCTTCTTAAAGAGACAGAGACCCAATTTCAATTTCAAATTAGAGTCAAATTTCTTTTAAGTGACACACACACTTGTCACTTAACAAGTGTGTTAAGTGACAACACACTTGTTGTCACTTGTGGGGGCGCATACACACCCCCACACGCACACACACACACACGCACACACACCCCACACACACACACACACACACACCCATGCACACCCCCACACACATACATATATATCACAACTGAAAATAGCTTTCCTCATTGTGCTAAAAAATGGCTTCTTTTTGCCTGAAAGAACACATAATATTGCCCCTTTAACGTGAAGGGGATTAATTAAAGGGGATTATTTTTAAAAATATCCTCAGATCTTACGTATTTGTCAGTCCAATTGGATTAAGTTCAGAGCATGAATTTTACAACATGAAGACCTCAGAACTTTGTGAAATGTAGCAGTTTGTTCTAAGAGGTGTAGGTGACACATCCTCCTGTTTCATGCAACTACTGCAACCAAAACATTTTTGCTTAAAGGATAAAAGTTACTTCCAACCATGTCACTGTGTTGTTAGACTGTTAGCTAAACAGAAGTAGAACTGTCTGTGTCCGACTGAAAAGCTGCAAGTAAAGGATTTTACTATCATGTCCATGTAAAAGACCAGAGTTCCCATCATGAAGACTCCAGCATCGCTGTTTACCTCTGATATTATTCAAAAGGTTGACTTCAGTTATTTAAATTTTAATCAAAAGAAGATGCATAAAACTGATTTAAAATATTCACACTACCACAGCTGCAGCTTCCCTGTGGATGCATCAAAAATGGCCAGAGCTGCAGAGCTGATATTTGATCCGTTTCATGTCTGTTTTCACAGTTTTACTTTTATTTTTCTGCACTCTTCAAGTGCTAACTATTTCTGACCTTTCAGTTCTTGCTTCTTGGTAATGTTGGTCAACACTTTTACTACATAATTTAAACAAAGCATCCTGCCCATTAAAATGTGCTACCTTGAGGTATTGCACCAGTCAGCAGGACTAGATTTACAGTTAGCTGCTGTTGGATATGGAGTACCAAATAAAAACAGAAATATATATATTAAAAAAAATTTCCTTCTCACCCACCGTGGGTGGTTCTTATCCTCTGAGCTCGGGTCCTCTACCAGAGGCCTGGTGAGCTTGAGGGTTCTGCGCAGTATCTTTGCTGTGCCTAGAACTGCACATTTCTGGACTGAGATATCTGATGTTGTTC
>CAEGAD010053279.1:0-51079 GCA_903067055.1 Poeciliopsis paucimaculata
TATAACTTTAGGTTTAAAGGCATGGAACATCTCCTGCACTTGAATAGGCCCCGTTTATTGTTGAGTTGTTGCTAGCTCGACTCATAACACAGCTAAAAGAGCAACTTGGCTACAACACACATGTATTACAGATAACTGAGGTCATACAATATAAGATTAACACAATAAGAAGCAAACTGAGGTCATGCAATATAAGATTAACACAATAAGAAGCAAAAAGCAAAAAGTAATAGACTGAAACCATAGAACTCACTTTTGTTATAGCAGGTGGTAAGTACAGCCTTATCAGTAGGACTAGCAGCAATGTGCCATATCTCTCCAGCTTGGTGCAGGAGGACATTCTTATTGATGATGTTATTCTCATCATCAAAATCAATGATGTGGATCTGAAACAGAGGCAGAGGCATGGGTGAGAAATGGGCTCAGAGTAACAAAAAAACATAGGCTTCACAACCCACTAAATGTCATTCACCATCTATAATTCCAAAAAATGTCCTGTTTGATGCAATGAATGTCATTTTATTAGTTTTTTTTACCCTAATACATTTTAGAAAGAATGCTGCATTTGAGACAGTAATATGCATGCTTTTGATGCCAAGAATCAAGTTGCACCAAAAAGAAATTTGCAAAAAACTCATTAATTGTTGGTTTTATTCCATAATACATTATTTAAATCGACTGTTATAATTCAAAACAACTTCTCTGTATGAGAACTTTAAATGTACACTTGGATTAGGGCATGTATTGTAATTAAACTTCAAGAGCAGATGATGATTTAGCTTTAATGGCACCATAATTTTATACATCTAATTTGCTCTGTTTTGTAGCAAAGCTTTTATTTAGCTGGTCATTTATGTCATTAAGAAAACCATTTTATGGTTATTTCCTTTTATCATTTCAGCCCTCACTCCAACCTGACTCAGAACCACAAAGGCAAGCAACAACAAAACATAACTGTTCTTACTCTAATAGGCTTTAGGATCTCCAAGATCAAGAGGGCAGTTTCTAAACTGGAACCAGTGAAACACTGACAGCCACAGCATTCAGTTGAACAAATATAGATTAATTATTGGTTGAGTAAGCCATGCAGCATACTTTTCATCTTTTGATTTACAAAAAGAGCAAATATGAACTTGGTATTTTATGGTGCTGTTTTACAAAATGTACCCTTGCTTAATGACACCATGAAAATATGATCAAATAACATGATTTTGAACTTTTGATATAAATGACCAAACATTTCACATGTTTCTTGGAATGCTATTCCCTCCTCCTAAACCATGTTCTTTATTGGGTGTGTGCAATTGAGACATTGTACTCTTGCTGTTGTGACAACATCAGTAAATGCAAATGATAGTTTAGATTAAAGATCTTGAAAAACTCTTCAATCGCATGAGTAACTCTGCTTTAAAAGAAGGATAAACAATTTTTTTAAATTTCTGAAATCATCATCTACTCCATCAATATGGGATAACTTCTCCTTCAAAAGACCCTCCAAGCCAATTAATGACATCACCAAAATTCCATTATTTTTTCTCACTTGAGATTGACACAACTGCTGCAAATTAATCAAACTTGATAAATTTCCCAACTGAAAATTTATTGTTTTCCAATTTCCTTTGCTTAACTACAGTCCTTAAAGGCAAGTGATATGATAATTTTTGGCTTCATGATTCACTGCCATGCCAAATTCTGTTCAATTCAGCGTATTTACACAAGGGACATGTGGGTGGGCACATCTTGTTATTTGCTTCTGTATTGTCTTAATGTATTAATGTTTTAATAACTTAGTAACAATAATTTCTGGGTAGTTTGAGAACTTCTGTTTTTCCCTTCTAAACATAACAACATATTTACATATATTTTCAAAACCTAAAGCAGACAAAATAATTAGAATATTTTACAAACTTCCTGTAAACATCCCAATTAAGAACTTCTGATCTCAGATCTCTCCTTGAAGAGAGAGATTAGAATGCTCCTTGTATAATTACCCTGGAGAAGCATCCTGAAGCATCCCACAAACTCTTCTTCACCAAAGCTTTGACCAATATAAAACTCAGCTCCACTTCAGAGGGTTTAACAGATCAAGCCATTCTGAATGGGACACTTCACTCCATCTTTTATGAGCCCTGCAATGTTACTCGCATGAAAGAACTCCCATAAACTCATCCAGTCATGAGAAAAGCTAATGACTCAGTAGCTAGTAGAACAACCTTTAGCAGCAATAACTTTTAAGTAATCCTTTTTGGTGTGACTTTTTCAGTCTCTCGCGTCATTGTAGAAGAAATTTTGGCCCACTTTTATGTACTCCGTTGCTTCAGTTCATTGAAGTTTGCAGACATTTGTTCCTGTCAAAAATATCTTAAAGTCCCACCACATCATTTTAGTCAGGTGGTTTATAGTAGGGAACTGCAAACTTTTCCAAGCCACAGCAGAATTAGCTTTAGGCTGTGCACTTGTTTTGCAAACACAAAGGCAATTCCAAAAAACATTTAAAGAAAGATGAGTATTTCAATAAGTTATTTTAACTAGTAAAACATTGAAAAACATTAGGTTTTATGATAAAAATTACAATACAACATATTAAAGCATATGTCCATACTACGTTTTATTTTTAATTAATTCAAAAAAGTACATCAAATTAAATGCTGATGTGAAGAGTGAGTAATATATCTCGAATAAATCGGCATCACGGTATCAGTGTTTGCATTTTTTATATCACAAAGAACAATTTGGAATGAAATATTGTCAGCTAATAATATATTCCAAGTCTTATGAACTTTCCTTTCCCATGTTAATCTAATATTTAGCCAGTTGGACAGAGTTTCTTGGAAGCAGATATTCAGCCTGGACACAAATGACATTGCCCAAAACGCTAAAGGTCACAAAGTATTGGAAGCACAGAGAAACAGAGAGGATAAAAGAAGATAGGAACATTTCTGCAACTGATATTGTCACTATTTTGTTTACTAATAACATGCAAGAGTTTTCAATCTCATGCAGCCCTAGCTGACCTATGTCATTGACAAAGACAGTGAAAAGTCTTATTTTAGATGCATTTATTGAAAATACTGGAAAATATAAATTCAAATCTTTCAGCTTTGCCGATAAGCAATCAAAGATGATCAAGGGGAAATAGAGTTCTTTGTGCTATTCTTTTCTTTTTCAGCCATTTTATTGTAGATTTCGGCCTTGATGTACAGATGAGTACATTATCTGTACATGTTCAACGCAGAGACAGCAAGCTGTGGCGAAATATAAAGGACATGTTATCAGCCCATTGTCATCATGTTTAACAGTCATAATGATTTTACACCTAGACAAGCCATATTTGTTCAGTCTTTCTAATAACTGAGACCCATACAGTCTGTGATCTAATTATCGGGCTTTGTTAAAAGTTTCTCTGGCAATGCAATTAAACGCATAACCAAAATACATCATACCAGCCCTGGGAAGATTGGAAGCTGTCTTGAATGCTTCATGAATAATATACCACTCTATAGTATGGTGGACTAAAAAACATTCAAATGTAATCTGATAACCTTTCAGATGTTGATGAACAGCAAAAGCAATTTCTTAAAGATTTTCATGGGCATTGAGTCAATGCAAGACCGCTCAGTTTGATCACCAGCCTCTAGCTGCAACTTTGCCTCTTAAAAATCTAAGGAAGTACCAAAAGTATACTTAGATTAATGTTTTAATTTTGTTCTGATTATTGTAAAAAGTGAAATTTTCCAAATAATTTGTCATAAAATCCACTGAAGTTCTACTGGTATTTTGTTGTGACATTGTGCTTTTTTTTCTTTTTGCCCTTCTCGCTGGGATTTAAGAAATCCTTGAGTTTTTTATTCTTATTATATCAATATGTCTATTGTGGCTAGCATGCAGGACTACATTAGTTCTTACACCTACTTGTTTTCAGCTTCAGTTTATATGCCTAAGTTACTTTAGCTGTACAACAAAAAAAAGTAGTAATTGCAAATTAATAATTTTCTACCTTATAATCCAAAACAGCATACCTGAACTGAGGTCTCTCCTTGATCAAGAGTTCCCTTGACCTGAGGGGTTTAGCTGCACAAGCTTCACAAACTAAACTTTTATTCATAAGCAGTTAATGGGAACTCTTCTTTACTGAGCTGTTTTCATTAGATGCAAATCTATTCTGTGAGGTCCCTCAAGATTGTATACGGTTCAGGGCCCAAAATGCAGTAAAACAGTGAGGGTCTCAAGGTTTGATCAGAGACTTAATGACAGTCTCGCCTATGAGAATGACACTTACAACACTTTGGGGGACCATTAATAGGGTTGCAGTGGACAATAACTCCTTGCAGGCACTTCTACTCCCCAATGTCTGCGCTACTTTTACGGGCTAAACAAGAGGAGGTAGATGGGGAGTGAGAGGGGAGGACAAGAGCACTGGAGCACCAGCATCCTTCAGCCTCCTCAAAGTCAGCTAGGCAGCTATTAACCTTGGATTGGACTGCATCAAGCAAGGAATTATTACGGCAAGTTATAATTTTATGGTGGTGGGGGAGAAGCACAAATAAATTCAGGCCGGTGGGACAGGGTAATTGGAGGGCCTGGTAATAGGGTCCCCCCCAAATGAACCTAGGTGTAAGAGGAGAGAAGTTCCAGTCCTCCTCCCCCAGGTGATTTATCCTTCCTTCATTCTTCCAAGCCTGGGGAGTGACTCATAGCCTTCAGCCACTTGGGCACTGAGCCCAGCACTTTTTAATTATGTGCCAGTGGTGGGAGGAATTAAAGCAAGGAGAAGGAGAGAAGGGAGATTTGTAAGAGGAGGGGGCAATGGAGGGATGGAGCCAAGTCGGCTTGTGGCTCCCACTTCACGGGCTTCACCACTAAAGCTCTTTAGCTGCACAGATGACAGTAAGCAGGACAGAGGAGTAGTGAGCGGGTGAGAGGTGCCAAGCTTGGCCGCTTTATCTCGTTAGCAGCCTTAAATGCCATGCCGAGGCGCCCTCCGATCTGTCATTTTCGACTATTGGTCTCTGAGGGACTTGAGAGGTGCTCAGCGAGTTAAGAGAGACATTTCCACCCTGCATTACGCTTAATGGGAGGTGGAGAGGCCAGCAGGCTTATGGATGCAGCAGAAGCTATCAGGGCTGAAATGCCAATTGAAAAAACATTTTTCATGCGAGTTCAAACTCACCTAAGTGAGCTAACCAGTGTTGGCCAGAAAACTTATGCAGAATGGAAAAGAAAATGAGCTTCATGAATAAAACAAGCTGCACAGACTGGGCCCACGATTCAGCTGTAGGGTCATCTGAAAGAAGATGACCTCAAGGATGAATAATGATCCCCCTTAGCTTTTCAAGCTCAGGATGCCCTTTGACATCAGACACATTTAAATACATATTAACGACTGGTGGGTTTCTGCAAAACAACAGATTGTAGATGGGAGAAAATAGAGCATCAAGTAACATCACCCTTAAAAATTTTATTTTCATAGAGTTAATGAAATGTTGACCATTGTTTGCATTAAACTACTGGTACCTTAGTTTCAGCCGGTGGCAGAATTTGAGGAATGTCACAGACTATATGTTGGCTTGTCAATGTGACAAAGGAATCATGGATGTTAAATAAAGTAAGGACATTACTGTATGCTACTTACTGTAGGCCAAAATTTGTAGTAATTTTAAGTTGTAACACATTTAATGAAAAGAAAAAATTGTATATGCATTGTTTTTAGGAACTAATCTAACAATCACTACAGATCAAACAAAAATAGTAGTCTTCTTTAAAGTCTTCTTACAAATAGTTCTCAGTTTCAAGACGACTTCACGTGACCAATGCTAGCTCAAAACAGAGTCAGCTATTAACAGCTTTTATTTTCTCATCAATTCCTGTTCTAGACTAGTTATTGTTGCATGCTAATAAACTGTTGCTAATCAGTTAAAGCCTTAGTTATGTCTCACTTGTTGGAATAGTTTGCAGGATTTTGACTCAGAAGAACTTACTGATGTGAGCTTAAGGAAGACACTGAGAGGAAATAGGAAATATATGAAGCTACCAACAATGTGTAACAGGAAATCACACAGAGAGACTAGGACACATTGTCACCATTCCCGAAAGGCTCCGTATTAGCGTCGCTACACAGAACTTGGACTGAACCATGAAGGCATTCAGTGCCAGACTGTTTTCACACTGAAGTCGGCCAGAAAATAGGCTCCCTCTTTTTAAGGCACACATAACGCTTCCTCTTACTCAGAGAGCTAATTATTTCTTCTTCTGTTTAGAGCCAACTGTTACTGTCATCTGTCTCCATAATGACCTCTGCAAGATGTGCATGTTCGCACATGCACCCTTTCATTCTGTTTCCTTTACACACTTTTAGACACACCAACGGGTTTACAGCCCCAACAATCAGACAGACAGAAAAAAAAAAACATCCTTTATATCCTTTGGATCGTCTTTCACTGTAGACAGCACATCTGAAATATTGGGTGCACATATGAAGACAAACTGAAATAAATGATTTAAATAAAAAAGCATCAATTTCAATCAACAGAGGAATAATTTAGAGATTAACTATTTAGATGGGCATAAATTTAAAATCAAATTGCTTCCCAAAAGGATCATCAATGACTGTAGAAGTTCTAAGAAATTATTTATACACAATTTGACATAAACTGGATTTCAACAATGTAATTCTGTGCTATATTAGGAGTGAAATTAGGCTAAAATTCACATCTCCTGTCTTAGTTTCTCTTTTTTTTTGCTTAAGTTTTAAAGTTTTCTTAAATTTAACATGAATCTTTGCAAATTATTATTTCTACAACACAAAAAAAACAAAAAAACAAAAGCTACAGTTCCACCGCAACAACATTTCTTCCATTATACCCTTCCTACAGTAAACCCTGTTTCCACTAGCTGTGTGGAACACTGAGTCATGTAGCAACACCTGTCCCCTACTTAGTCTTACAAACTGCAGGTCAGCTGGCTGACTGAAAACCAGCATACAAGAAATATGTCTGTTTGGAAATACTTACTGTTGTGAAAAATGCAGAATATGGCAATGTGTAACTACAAGAGTACCTCTCATTCTAAGTGGAAACAGGCCATTAAAGAGATGCAAGATATGTATGAGAACTCTGAGACACCAGTCAGGTGTGCCGTCGGAGTGACAGAGGTGTTCAAGGAGAAAGTAGAACTTTATCAAGGACCTGCTCCAGGTTCTTTCTTATTTACTTATGTCATGGACAAACTAACAGATGAGGTTGAACAGGAGTCTCGATGATTATGATGTTTACAGTTGACATTGTGATCTACAGAAAAAGAGGACACATGTAGAGGAGCAGCCAGAGAAGTGGAGGTATGTACTGGAAAAGAGAGGAATGACGGTTATATCTATATATAATTAATATAAAAATTTATAAAAACTTCACAGATATTTTTTAACTTAAACAAAACCATGCAACAACTCTGTCTTGTATGAATGGGCAAGGTTGATGGTGGTAGTGTAATGGTGTGGATACTATGCTTTTGTCATTGTTAGGGTTCCTTAGGTGCTTACTGACTTACAATGACAGCACATTTTCTGATGGCCATGTTAACCAAAATAATGCCTCATGTCAGAGCTCAAACCATCTCAAACTGGTTTCTTGAACATGCCTCAACAGTCACTAAGCTCTTAATCAAAAAGAGCACCTGTGGATATGCAGCTGACAAATCTGTAGTAATGGGATACAGCTATACCAGTACAGATCATCATCTCCGAGAAATGTTTCAAACATCTTGTTGACTATCTCACAGAGACGCAAAGCAGCGTTATGGGAGTAAGAATTCAGGGGAAATGAGTGTCCAACCTTTTACTAAACATGTGTATCTAATAAACTAGGAGAATATCACTGAGAAACAAACAGAAGAGAAAAATCATTCCATAAGTACAAGAACGATTTATGGGGTCAAACACAAGGCATACGACTCGACTTTAAGACCTACGATGACGCCAAATTATTTTTATTTTGTCCAAATACATAAAGCAGCGTGCACGTCTTATAATTGCTGCGTGTACAAGCAAAACATTTAGTTTCCAGTGGAGAAAATTGACTTTATGCCAAGCTTTCCATAAACATGTAAAATTATATTCTTACTTGGTTGTCAAATTTTAGAGACTGTGTACCCACGAGGAAGCGAATAGCATCAGTCTCAGCTGTTTGGGCCGTAAGTGCACGAGCCTGCAAAAACAATAATAATGTGTCAATGAATAGAGACGAGTAGAATTTAGTCGACAGAAATCAGGCATTACCTACCTGAAACTCGAGACCATATATGACAGGGGCGTCGTCTTCCATCTTTCACCTTGTCGCCAATCGTTTATTATCCTCTGAAAACCGATTCAATGAATAATTCCCTTAAAAAATAACAGCATTTGAGCGGTGCAGCTGAAAACAAACGACAGTACCATTACTTCCGTGATTTAAGACAAGCGTCTAGTTACATTTCGTAAAAACAGCCTGACAACGTTGCTTCGTGCTTTCCATTTTACGTAAAACAATTTCAAGAATAGTACTGTGTCATCTATGACGATGCTTTTTTGCGCGACGCATGCGCATTACGTTTTCATCCGTCAGGGGCAGTGAGGTAAGAATATAGCTGTGTTTTAGCTTTCTGTTTATTTTTCTGTAATTTAGTCTTGTCGGACTACAAATGCAATTTGTTGCGTTAATTGAAAAGCGTCGGTTGCCGTCAGCTAGGCACCAGGTAGCCGTTAAGTGAGGGTAAAATATGGTAAATAGCCGGCTAATGTAGCATTAGCCCAATTGCTATGTCAAGAGATAAACACTTTGAATCATTCCAGCATAACAACATAAAACAACGTACACTAAATTTACTTCTGTATCTGTATGTCAGTGGAAATTATATGTTTGGTATCTATTAGAGTTTGTACTGACAGGAAGTCAAGGTTTTCAACTTCCTTAAAGGAAAATAGGGAACATAAAACAAGGGAGCCTTAGGTTTCCTACCCACATCATTAATAATCTAGAAACTAGGCATATTCCATGTAGACGTACTTCCCGGTAAATTCAAAGACTGTCAGAAAGTATATTTCCGTGAAATTGGAAGAACACATATTGCATATTTCACATACAGAGCGATACATTTCAAACATTCACTTTTTGTGTCATTTTTATGATAATTGTGGTTGAAAGCAAATGAAATCTTCCAAGTTTTGTTTTTCAGAAAATTAGATTATAAGACCAATACAAAAAGGACCATTTTTATTAAGAAATGTCAACATACACAGACATGGAAAAGTCTATTGACTATACAGTTGTGTAGTGGACAATCAATGACAAGGAGGTTAGACCCAGTTGTTTCGAAAGAAGCAAGCCTGTGCTTCCTCCATAATTATTAGTTGAATACCCATTTAAGATTTAGAAAAAGTCTTCCTTATTGGGGGTTTTTTCTTACTACTATTTCCATGCCTTTAGAATCAATTGGATCTGGATTTCAAACTGGTTATGTGGTTCTTAAACTGTGCAGAGTTAAAACTCAATTTTTTGTATTCTTTAATAAATTGAATAAAAACAGTATTTTAACATAGATATTGTGATATAGGGACAAGCTAACTTTAAAATTGTAATAAGCTTGTGTTTCTTCAGGAGCATTAAGATGGACAAAGGGGAAGCTCATGCCCAGCAGCCCGTGTCTTTGGGCATCACAGTTGATGATGAAGCTGCAGTTTCAGAGCCCCCTGCAGAAGCCACCAGTCAGATTCTCTCCATAGATAGCATCCTTCCCCAAGAAGACAGCATCGATCTGGGCGGAACAGACTTTGTCACACCCCAGGGAGACAGCAGTGCCACACCCACTGAGAGCTTGATGGACAGACTAAATGATCAGATGATGGAGAGCGTCATGATTTCCGACTCGCCTAACAACAGTGAGGAGGACGACGTGGCTCCTATCGACTCCTATCTGGATGGTGAGGAGCCAGAGAATGCAACCTCTGGAAACATAGAGGAGGACAGTGATATTGGACAGAACACGACAGAGATTAAAGTTTCAGTGGACCAGGAATGCTCTGAAGAGGAAATAACAGAGGAGGAGGCCACGCAACAGAAAGTCCCAGCTTCTGTCTCACCTCAAGATGATACTTTGAGTCCAGCTGCTAATACTGATGATGTTCCAGTTAGAGGGATTAGTCCTAAAGATGAGCCTGTGCCAGTGTGCACCATATTCAGCCAGAGCACCCTACCAAAGTCATTGGTGCCTGATGGCTTCCAGCCTACCCTGATCAAGTCCCCCAGCTTTACCATGGGAAATGCGGGTGGAAGTGATGAAGCTGTGACCCCCAGTAAGCTAACTGCTCCCCTAGTTTGTCAGCCCAGCCCTAGCCTCAGTAAGTTCTTTGCTGACAATGGACAAGCCAATCCAGCCTCTGACTTCTTTGATTCTTTTACTGCTCCATCATCCTTTATTTCTGTTTCTAACCCCAACGCTGACCTTTCTCCTGGGGCTGGCCCGCCACCCATGCCTCTTACCCCTGAGCGCCAGCTCTCTTCAGCCTCTTCCATCTCCACCCCAGGAGCACTTTTAGAATCTGCATCTACCACGCAGAGCCCAGTGTTTGGCCCTGCTCCCACTGAAACAAACACCAACTCCCAACCGCTTCCACCCCAAACTGTCCCAGCTCCAAGTCCGGCCCCAGTCCCCGTTTCAGCCACACAGGCACAGCCCTTCAACCAGCTCCAAGCTGTGTTCTCAGGGAGCGATGACCCGTTTGCGATTGCGCTGAGCTTGAGTGAGGTGGACAGGCGACATGATGCCTGGCTGCCTTGTGAGGAGACGAGAAAAGTCTTGATATCTGTTGCCACCCAGCAGTACAGCCCTGCATATGTAGAGAGCAACAAACTCACAATGCCTGGGCTAAAATTTGACAACCTGCAGGTAAAGACATTTCAAACTTGGTTTCAATAATTGTATGCATTAAATCAGAGTGACTTTTTATCTGTAGATTCAGCAGCTGTCTTCACATTAATTAGTGCAGAAATTAGTAAAAGATCAGTCAGTACTGTTATCAGTCTCACATTTAATGAGATCATCATTCCTTAAAATTATTTATCTTGCAAAAGCATTGATCACATTTCCTCACATCACAGTTACCAACTTCAATATTTTGGGATTTTCTGCAGTAGAATTGTGAAATATCTGTTGTCTTTTTCTTAAGAGCTCTGGATGTACTCACCCTTCAGCAGTTCACACACAATTTTTTTACTTTCACAGTTCAATTTTTGCACCCTTTCCTACAATAACTTTGTACATGTAAACAAACCTTTTTCTTAACAATGAACCTAAAGCATGTTCATTTATTTATTTTTCAAGTATTTTTACAAATTATGGCACTCCTGCATATAATTTTATGTAATTGTTTAATGTTTTCTAAAACATTTTATTACACCATTTTCATTAATTTTGGTTCCGATCCTTTATTTACCTGCTGACACCTAGAGGAGGACAGATTACATCCATGTATTGAACCAAAGTAGCAAAATATTCTACTGCTGGTAGTTTTTATTCATTGGAAATACAATTAGGACAATTATTTTAATAACTTGATTGATATGGATTTATGCATTGTCAAGTCGAAAACCTGATCAAGTAGTAGAACCATGGTATTTTTTTGCAAACATTTGGATGGACTCTAGATGCCCTTAATGCCCACACTAGATATTTTTAGTAACTGAGATATTAATGCTCGGGGTGTTGGGGACATAATGTAATGGTAAAAATAGTACATTATGGGTTAACTGTAATCAGTATTGTTTTTTGATGCAGGGAGATGCCGTAAAAGACCTCATGCTTCGTTTCTTGGGAGAACAGGCAGCCATGAGGCGTCAGGTCCTCACCGCCAACTCTGTGGAGCAGTCCTTCATCGGCCTCAAGCAGCTCATTGTAAGTGGTTTACAATATTTTTGTTTATGAACAAACTGAAGTGCCAAGTCTAATATTGTAAAAAATTTTCGAGTCATAAAGTAGTTTTGCACTTTTGTTTTGCTTAAAATAATTTAAAGTAATGCTTTGTGATAAAACATCACAAAGCAGTGCATAATAGTGAAGTGGAAAGACAAAATCTTCTGTCAAAAATATTCTCATTTATAATGTGTCTGCAAAGTGTTGCAGAAGACAAAATGGTGCTATTTGGGAAAAAAGCTTGTTTGTTTTACCACAAGTCACATAAGGGACAAACACAAGGAAGAAGGTGCTCTGGTTACCTAAACAAAACTCCACATCACACTGAAGACACTGCAGAATGGTGGTGGCAGCATCATACTGTGGGGAAGCTTTTTGTCAGTCAGGATAGGCAATTGTGTTAGAGCTGATTGGACGTTGGGTGGCACTAAATACTTTAGATGGAAATGTGCAGCAAAAAAAAGATGGAATGGTTTAGCTCAAAGTACATACATATGATGAAATGGTGCTGTCAAAGTTCTGACCCAAATTGAGATTCAGTGGCAAGACTGAAAAAATGATGTTCACAGATGCTCCCGTTTAATCTGCTCTCATTCTGTTTCGCAAAACTGTTAGTTTCTAGATAGATTAGTTAGAGACATGCTGCAAAAGACTTAAAGCTATAACTGCATTGAAAGGTGGCTCTAAAAGTAGTATCATTGTCTATCCATTTTAGGATAATGAACTGCCTTGTGTTGGTTGATCAGAAAAAAAAATTCAGATAAAAACAAAAAATGTTAACATTTTATCAACTCTCTATTCTGCAGGTACACCTGATGGTCTGGAAAATAAAAATAGTTAGCATTTTATTCAGAACTAATTTCGAGGCTGAAGTCTTATTATTTTAACAAATAGCAACAATATTATTATCCTCCAAAACATTTATGTTCCAGAGTGCAGGATATTCTATAGGATCTTGTTTTTATTTGAAGGGCACCTTGAATTTTAATGATGTAATGAGCCACCCACCTCATCCATCATATAAATTGTTAGCCAAAGAGACAAACCTAGATTGGACTTTGAAAAGTTTTGTTCCATGCTGCAGACTTCAGATGTTTGATTTGGAGAATATGCGAGTCTTACGTAAGGCTCCTCAATGAGTCCCGGTGCTAAACATCATTATTCAAGCACAGGCCCTGTCATCGAACTGCACTTCACTTTCTGGAGGTAAATGACAAAGCTGCAGTAAGTTACCACAGCTTGGCATTCTGTGGCATCTACAGACTGTCTGACCTTTGGACACACAGCCTGTAAACGTCAGTGATCCTGCTGAAACTGCCACCAGGTTTGGTCTCAGCTGACTGAAAACAGTGAATCATTCACCTCCTTTCAGTTCAGATTATAGTTCTTCATCTGCTGAGCATAAAAATGCGTGACTTTCTGTGTGACCGTGCAGTCTCACCTCATTCCTTTTTCCTGCTGCCGTCTATCCATTTTTCCACCGCCACCCCAGCCTTGATGCATTCCCTCCATCACAATTCATGACCCACACATGACCCTGAGAGACAGTTGTTATTTAAGACATATGCACAACAGCTTCAGCAGACAGTGTTATAGGCTGGGAAGGGAGGGGTGGAGTGAGGAGATGGAGAGGCAGAGATCCACTCGGCTCACAAGTTCTTTTCTCCTGCTGTGCCCATGTATTATGCATGGGACTGCTGTGCATATTTCAAGGGCCTTCTGGACTCGGTGTATATATAAACACACACAAGCTGGTACTTTCAGTTTCCCATCCACTGCACTATATGGTGTAGGTGAGTGCATGTGTTTGAGTGTATGTGTGAGAAGATCATATGCCGTCTGCTGATTGGTGTGGGTGGCTCTCTGGAGCACTGGCTGAGCGAAAGGGGAGAACTGGGGAGCCAGTAAGGTAATGCAGCTCTACAGCAGAGATGGCAAAGAAGGAAAAAGAAAGTAGAGGTGTGTGAGAGTGAGATGTATAGAGACGGAGGAGAGCTTCACCTGGCCTTAAGCATAAACAAAGGTTGTACCCGACATTTTATATGTAGGGCTTATTGGACACTTTGATACTAATTTATTGTAAGAGAAACTGATGAAAGTTTGCAGTTTTAAACAAACTAGGGCAGCTGTTGGAACTGTAAGATTTATCATTAGCAAAATGTCAATGCAGCAGGCGACTGCTTGAAACTTACCTTACTGATTTTAAAAGACATGCAGGTTGACTTTATTTAGTATTTCCAAAGGTAATAGGTTGCATTGCATTATATGCTGGGTTGTCATCCTAAAGGTCTGAATCCAAATTAGAAGGTAAAACATGTATCAATCTCTTTCGGCTTAACAATTATGCACCACTTGGAAATAACCTGTCATATGAAATCCAAATGTAATTATGATTGTCAATGTGACAAAGTCATGTTGAAAGAAACAAGCATATTTTTGTCAGACACTTCAAGTTGTCAGAAACTCGTTTTGTGAGGTTTAACTTCTAATGTATTATTTAATGATACTTTGCAGGCTACACAGATGAAAAAGTAGTGTTTTTTAAATATTTATGAAAATTGACCAATACATTAGTGAAAATTATTCTCAACTACTTGATACTACTTGGTTTTTAAATTGAATCTGTTGGTGTTGAACTATGGCATAGTATTAGCTACTAGCTAATAATTGACTCCTAGTTTGAAACGTTTCTTTCACAGTTTTAGTCTTAACTTTATCTTTAAAAATTAAATCTAAATCGGGTTGTGTTTTAGGCTACTAATTTGATTCAGCATTACTTTGTGGCAGGCTTTTTACCCTTATTACCCACTAAGCTCTACCACATTAATAAAAAAAGCAGTATTCTGGAGACAGTTCTGTTTTCTAAAAACAAGGGAATTCTATGTTTTCAGTAGAATTTTTAGTATTAGTAAAAACCACGGAAATGAAACTATATGTATGTATGTGTGTGTGTATTGGTCTTGAATCTGTAACAAACTGAGTGTGGCATGTAGCCAAATTTCATCCATTTTGCCCAAATAAAAAAACTTGGAAACACCACAGAGTGCTGGTGTTCCATTTTTTTTCTTTTTTTTTTTTTTTACATTTTTCAGCACCATGCACTGATCTACTCTACCTTTTTTCACCCTAGAGTTGTGCATAATTACCACTCTGACTTTTGAACGTAACTTGAAAGCCTTTGATTAATGTGGTTTTGTGCAATTATTTATCTTCCCTATCTTCCTTGCTTCTCTCCCTCATTTTGTAACATGATCAGGCTTTTTCTGACATATATTTTTTGAAATGCACAGGAAAACGGACTGTATAAAGCACATATACAGTACATAGTTTCGTTGTCGATCCTCTAATCAAAATCACTTTTACTGATGTATGGATCAGACAGCCACTTCTTCGTTTCCTGCCTTCTCTTTTTGAATTCTTCTGATTTACTTACTAATAAATTATGAAATTTCTAAACTTCTGAGATCAAACAAGCTCGTAGATCAAAGCTGCTGAAGGTGATGTGTCTCAAAGAGCTGGGAGGGAAGGTTAAAAATGAGAATATGAGAGGATGTGCACAAGCAAGCAGAACATGCCCCCACACACACCATTACTCATATGCAGGCAGGGAAATGAACATGTCAGAATGCTGCTGGCCGTTAAAAGCAGATTATGGGTAAAGACGGTCAATCAATCATATAGTGCGGAAACATCCCTTCTTGTACTTTCTACCTGCTCTTCAGATGTCTGATTGGACATCCACATTCCTGTGTCTGACCTGTATTTGCTTCATAACATTATACATTATGTGATGTTTGCTGTCAGCTGTGATCCTCCTTAGTTTATGGCATTTTGCTCGGGTGACATTAGTGCTCCTTTAATAGGGCTGCTTTCATGTGCGTTCGTTGCAGAGCCCCGCTATGAGCTGGCAGAATGAGTCATGCTGCAGAGTCTTGGAGTGACTGCACCTTATGGCACCATCAATGCTCCTTTTATTCATATATGCACTCACACGTTTGTAGCACACACAAATATCTCCTAAACACAGCCAAATATAAAAAAATACTGTAAAGTATAGTCAGATTTCTCTTCTTTGGATAAATCTAGAGGTCTGATTTCATGGACACAGTCAGTTTTCTTGCAGATAAAATTTACACTGGAGAAAAACATTACCACTACTTTATAGAACTGATGAGATGTCTTCAATGTACCTGCTTAAAAAAATAACTTCCTTTGGACTAGAAAAAAGCTTACAAATATCACTACTGTTTAACTTGGGAGATGTTTTAAAGAATTTCTTTCTTGCTTGCTAGCTTTCTTTTCTTTGTGACCCTTCTTCCATTCTTGTTTCCTTCCTTCATTTTTATTTCTCATGTCCTTCTTTCTTATGTCCTACTCTCCTCCTTTGGGTCATAAACCCTCTCTGTCCTCCAAACCTTTCCCTGTTCTCATCCTTTCCCTGTTCTCTTTCTTCTAATGAGGAACTGTTTTTTTCAGTTCCTCATTCTTTCCTTTCTCTGCTTTTTCCTTTCTTCCTTCCTTCTTACACCCTTCTTCTGTTTTTCTGTCCTTCATTGTTTCCTTATTTCCTTGTGTCCTTCCTTCCATTTGCCCCACCTCCATTCCTTTCCATTCTTCTTTCCTAACATCTTTTCTTGTGTTCTACCTCCATTCCATCTCTATCTGCCTTCTTGCTACTGTTTTATTTGTCTGTTTGTGTTTGCTTCCTTATGACAAGGAAGCAAAGATATGTATTTCTCTTTCCTTCCTTCTTTTTGTACTTCCTGATGTCCTTCCATACATTTCTCCTTGTGCCCTACCTATTTCCTTCTGACCTTGTGTCCTACACCCCCTTTCTGTACTTCTTCCTTTCAACCTTTTCCTTTTTTTCTTTTTAATTTCCTCTTTCCTTTGTTCTTTTTTCCTTCTCGTGTCTTTGTTTCATTTTTCTTCTCCACTTTTCCATCTTTTAATTCTTCTTTTTTTATTTTCTTGTGCCTGTATTTCTTCTTTGTCTTTATTAACCTTCCTTCTTCTCTTCTTTCTTTCCTTCGTGCCCTGTCTCCATTTTTTCCTTGCTTCTTACCGTCCTTCCTTCTATCTTTCTTCCCTTGCATCCACTTGCACACTTTACCCACTATAGAAATATATATCTTTAATTTGTAGTCAGTGTTCACGGTGGAGTCTGTTGTATGGTTTAAAAAATTGAATTTGGAAACTTAGGAAACTTTTACATGAAGCATTTATGTTGGAACCCTGTTACACATTTGGTCCTTAATGTATAATTTAGATATTAGAAGAACTGTGAATTCAAAACTAAACACTCAATTGTTTAATGTCTATAAGAAATCATGAAACAATATAATATATATATATATATATACATATATATATATATATAAAAGCAAAATTATCTAACTCTCTGACCAGCAAATGATTTTAAAAAAATAACTCTTAAGTGCATGTTTATTTGGTCCTTAAAGGAATTATAGCTGTTAATGACAGTGGATAATCTATGCATAGTTCAGGACTGATTCTGTAGCCTTCTCTCTTTGTCTTCCAGTGACCTCAGTCTCCTCTCTTGTCCCGACTGTGGCGTGGTCAGCAGAGAGCTTGTCTCTGGCTCAGCACCACCCAGGGCTGGTCTCATCTGTCCTCTTCATTAGCAATCACCCACCTCCTCTCTTTCTCATCCCCTGTTTCTCCTACGTCTTTGTCTCTCTCCTTCTTTCCTCTTTGCTGCCCGCCAGAGAATCTAACCTCTCCTTCCTCCCACAGTTTGACGCCGTCTGGGCCGGAGGCCAGCGTGTATGTTTGTGTGTGTCATTGTGTGTGCAAGAAGAGAGAGAGAAAGAGACCCACCTCGGCTCGTTCAGACAGCCTCCTCATAATGACTCCAACGACCCAGCTGCTGCATTGCACTTTGATATCATTGCCCTAACCTTTACTTGTCATTATCATAACCTTTCTACATAGCTGTCATTTCCACCACTAGTTACTCTCACAGACTGGGGTTTGAGAAACGCACTGTCAGCTTTTGTTGCTCTGAAGGGCATGTTTAAACCCTAGCAGAAGCTGTTCTCACCTTGCTCTGTGTACAGTGGCTGTGGCCATATGATCCTTGTGCAAAGTGCAGGTAAACTTAACCCTGTTGCTTACCAACATAGTGCCTTCTGACATCTCAGGAGTGACACGGACAGAAATGGTTTAGAAAATGTTGAAGTAGAATATGACACTTTATGGCAGTATGTCACTGCCAGTATGAGGGTGTATGGGACTTACAGTCAGTAAGTCCCCATTTAGTCCTCCTGGCACAGACTACTGCCAGGTAGTACATTGGTTGAGATGACTGACAGAGAAATCTGTAGCCTCAATAATACGGTGCCAAATTTTAAGTTGGCCTGTTGCTGGATTTTAGCATCTTCCTCACATTGATTTCAATATGGTGATAAATGGCCCGTTTTACTAGAATAAAGAAAAATGATAGTTATTTATTGGTATGATTTGCGTCATACCACCACAAATCAGGTCTGCTTTGTATGTAGCTGCAACTTGTGGAAGTGTCCTTACTTTTTACGTAGTGTATGATCAAACCAACAACTCTAATTTAATAATGGTTAGATTTTGTTTCAAGTTGTACAACATTCTTAACATTCTTATGGTTTATATCATATAATATTTTCATCCTTTTATCAAGTAGGCTTTGTGCACACCTTAAAATTACATGTTACAAAATGTTGACAGAAATCATAAAATTTAAGCAAATTCTTGTAAAAATTAAAATTTTTTATTTATTTATTTATTTATTTTTTGCTCATTTTGAAGGAAACTTAAAATAGGTTCATGGAATTTCTAATGAAGCACCTCATGGAAAATTAATGCTACCTCCTGAACATTTTCTATATTTTTTATGTTACAAACATACCTCATTCATACCCATAATTTACAGTATGTGGATTTTATTTGATATACAGTTGTGCATAGTTATTAAGTGTTCATTTAAATAATGAAATTTTTGCACATTCTGCTATTTATAACAACTCAAGCTTTGCCTGATTGGATTGAGTTCATTTGTAAATATCCATTTGCAAAGGTAAAAAAAAAAAAATACATATTTATCTTCACAAAGACACAAAGGCTTGCATGTACTCCAAAGGGTTCATGAACAGAAGCTTGTTTAATTTATGTATGCTTTTTCAGCATACATAAATTTTTGGTGATTTTTCAGTTGAGAGGAAATTACTGTGTTTTGGTTGATTATGTAGAATACTTTGAAATTCATTGAAGTCTTGAAATCTGAAGCCTTAATGTGATAAAAATGTAGGAAAAAACAAAGGTTCAATAGTTATAAATAACTTTATCTCACTAGATTTTCAGTTTTAGTTTCCATGTCAACTACTATCTTCACCTCTGTGTTGTGCGCTACGGAAAAAGACTTGCCTACTTTGGGAGCCGTTGATTGCAGAGCAGGGTGGGCATACAGTTCTGAAAGATGTCCTCCGTCGCACTCTCTGAGGGAAATAAGAAATGCTATTACTGTTGACAAGCAAACCATCAGGCACTATTCAGTTGCCCACAACTCAATCAGTGGTTGATGTTACCCAGAGGAACCTCACTTACAACATGAAGCAGTGTTGAGCCAACTTGGGGAGTATTATTTGGAGTTTTCTTGCAAGCTATGTTCAAGTACAGTGTATTAACGCTGCGTTTTATGTTGCCTTGTGTCTCACCATCTCTGTGATATTGTTTGAAGAGTCAGAGTGATTGCCTGTGGGAGACAAAACGACTGCTTTGTGAACTGCATATCAGCTCAGTAACCATCCCTCGGCTGGGGGGCAATATCTGTCCCCTGGTTCAAGTGTCCGCAGGCCAACAACAGAGGCATCAAAGTGGACCTTGCCAATGAGTGGCATACTACTATACTACTACTGTTGGAGGATATTACTATATTTTCATACAGCCTCAGTGTAATCCAAAATGCAGAAGCTTAATTGAAGTAGCACTGGAGCTCACTGTGTTAACCAGGGCTGGTGTGAGGAAGCCCTTTTAAGTTTGATTCGCCTGGAGGCCCCTGGTCTTGTGAGAGAGAGAGCAAGTGGGCGTTCGTTTGTTCATCAGGCTTTGTTATGCAGAGGGGTTTTTTTCAAAATCACCAAAGGATAGACACACTGAACTTCCGATCTTCAACACAATTAAGAAGCATCACCCCTTTTAACTGGCAAAGAAACTAATTATGTGTGTTTGTGTGTCTGAGGGAGTGAAGGAGGACATTATCTGTGCACATTTTTACTGCACACATTTGCATGGGTCTGTGTCAGAGTTTGGATGAACCATTTTTAGTCAGACTTGTTAATTATTAATTGGCTTGTTTTGTGTAGCTTTAAGCATACTGGAAGCATTTACCCTGCAAGATATTATTTTAAGTAGCTATACTACTTTTCATTTCCTTAATAGCCTTTTTTCATGTCCTTCATCTTTATACTTTTAAACTAATGTAAACATATACCAGTCATTAAAACAAGATGAAAGATGTCACTTTCCTGAACTGTCTGAAACATGACAAAAAGTATCCCAACACGCATATTGAGCTTCTTATTTGATAAGACTCGCAATAAATCACCATGGTAATGCCTTATTTTTTTGGGGGTGGAGCTGATTATGAATTATTGCTAAGTCATTTAAGCTGTGCTAAATTATTAATCACCATCAGTCCTTTGCTTAGATTTTTTTATTCCACCACTGATTTTGTGTTAATTGAAATTATTCAAGCCTTTGATTCACAAAGGTCAAAATAAAGAGGGAAGTGATGGGACAAGAAATTTTTTATTATTTTTTTTTTCAAAATGAAATTTAGTCAAGAGACGGTCATGTTCTGAGATTCCTTAAACTATCCTACAGGGTTTTTTTGAGATTTTCACTTTAAAGGTAAATGTATATTAGCAGTGGACCATAAGTACTAAAATGTATATTTCTCCTCTAAGGATCAGAGTTTAACAAAGTATCAAGACGGCATTTTCATATGCTGTACTGCTCTATTCAGATGGGAAAGCACTTTGTATAAGTCTATATTTCTGCTTGGAACACTGTTGGAGTCTTGTTTACATCTTTTTGCCTGACATATGAGAGTAATGTGAATGGAGAGATATCACATTCAGGATTTGTTCAACTGAAGCTGGATCATTTTCTGTTGCTGTGTTATTTATCCTTTTAGGGGTGTTCCTTAGGGCTCAGTCCTTGGCCCGGCATTATTTTCTATAAATATGAATAACATTGGTTACATTTCTGAGAATAAATTACTGTTTATCAGAGCTTCAATACCTCTACAGATGACTCTATGTTCTTTTTACGTAATAAAATATGTTTGAACCATCTTTTTCACACTAAAGGCAGTTTCTTGTGATAATTTTTTGTCCACCTTCATTCACTCTTCTAGAGTTCAATGCAGCCTTTCTGTGTGTGATGTTATCAGTCATCTGCCACTCTCCTGTTACAGAGTTTGCTATAAATACCCCATGCATAAACATGGGGTAACACTATGTGTTTCTAATTCTTGTTTGCTGCTCATCATTGCATTTTTGCAAAACCCAAATTCCTTATCTAACTTCCAGCTTGTTTGTGTTGCCTGTTGACAGCTGCAACTTTATTGCTGCTAATAATGTTTTGTTGATGATTATTACCTGAAGGAATTTTTTTTAAATTACCTTACAAACTACATTACCTTACAAACTAATTTAGGTTGTTTAAAGCTGTAGCTGGAATCATTTAAAAATTTACAAATTCACCTGGACAGTAGCTCATAGCCCTCCCCACACCCCTGCATATTCACAGCATCATCTTGTGATAGTGATAATATTGGTAAACATTGTGATATCTAATACGATATGATATGTACCTTTTATTCTCCTTTTCACTCTTTCTCATCTTTGCATTCTTTAAATTTTGACCTTTAGCATTTTGGGTAATTTCATCTGTCTCCAGGGTGAACATCGGTTGCCAGGAGACTCTAACTGTCTAAGCATTACATTAGCATGTAAAATATATGTTCATAACACTTGGAAGGTTTTAGGCAACAGTTATTGCACTCCTAACAGTGTTTTGCAATATGAATGTTTTGCATACTCATGTTGTCAATGTATTTCCAATATATTGGGCAGCCTGACTTATTCAGATTGCATGAAAGCAGTGGGGGACGTCTTAAATGTTTCTAAAATATATGCTACTGTTTGTAAAGACCCAGAATAGTTTCTTTTTCTTCAGTTGGCTAAACAAAGATTAAATTGGAAATATAAAAAAAATACTGCCGCTTTGAAGTGCTTCTCATAAGGCCTGCAGCAGCAGGTTCACAGACTAATGGACCTCATTCATCCTTTAGTCGGCAGCAAAACAAAAAGATGCACAATCTCAGGAAATAAAAGTACTCTCCATATTTTTTTTTCTTCATAACTCTATCCAGAGTTGTTCTTTTAATTTTATTCTTAGTGTTGCAAAATCAGATTGGACAATCTTCTATAATCAATAAAGACAAATTGTGTTCTAATAGAGAAAGTCAGTGTGGCTTAAATCCTGCTCTCTGGCTGAGTTTCAGTGAGTCTGACCTCAAAGATAAAGCGGGCTATGTCAGACAGGTAGAATAAGGCTCACTGACCAAATTGGCCTTGAGAAATTGAAAAGATAAAACATGTTATATCTGACATTGCAATGAATACTGGCAGCGTGAGCAAAGACCCTTTATGTTCTAAATGTTAGATTAGCATCTGGATTCAGTCCCGCCTGTGATTGTTCGTATAGTTTCTTTTCATCAGTGAGGTCAGACCTCGGTCTGCTCAAATTTAAATCACAGTGAGCCTCAGATGTCTGTTATTATCTCACGAAGGGCGCTCACATTACATCTTCAGCGGAGTCCTGACCCTGTCACCTTGCCACTCGAACAATGCAGGCCGTTAGCTCGCTTCTCAAATCACCACCTCCTTTTTCGGCTCTAATGTTTGGTTTGGTTCAAGAACTAAAATTACAGGGTGGTGTAAGATAATATCAGAGCACTGAGTTATGCAAGGGTGTGATGCTGCATCATTACATAAGGACTGAGCTGAAGTTCACTTATTGAGGTTTTGGCACTTTTTTTTCCCTTTTTTTGACTATCCGCTTTGCATAAACTGTCTCCTCCACATTTTGTTGTCTGCTCCGCTGGCCACTGTCTCTAGACTCTGAGATCTTGTTTCAGTTTTTATAGTTTTGCTTGTTTCCCCCCTGTAGCCAGCTTTACAGCCTTTATTGTTCCTCTATTAATGTCAGCCAGATTTCTTTCATCCTCATCCCGTTCGTGCGCCTCTGAAGCCCTTTATCCCTTTCTGTCCCGTCTCCACTGTGTGTCTGTGTGTGTATGTTGAGGAATGCAACTATCGCACAACAATCAGCCTAAATCCCAGCCTCACGAAGACACTTAGAGACAAACGCTTGCACACCTGTCTTGTTTTTATGCCCTGTGGCAGGGCAGTGGTGTACTGTAGCAGGATGTGCTTGTGTGTGAGTGAGTGCAGCTGCTTTTGGCCATCCATGCTGCCTCCTCGTTTTCAGCTTCATTTCCCCCCCTAATGAAGATTCAGAGGCAGTGCAGCGACTGGCGCAGGGCAGGAGAACTGAGCGGAGGAGGGCGGGACGAGGAAAGAGCAAAGCATGAGGAAATGACAGCAGGAGGATGAGGGAGGGAAAAATTAGACCGCGATGAAAGGGAGAGGAAGTGGGAAGATGGAGGGAAAACAAATGTGTAGGAGAAACATGAAAAAAGAAAGGAAGAAATGATGAAGTTGAAAGAGAGCATCTACAACAGAGAGGGACAAAGAGAACACTGATGAGTTTTGCGATAAAGATGACTAGAAAGAAAGTTACCCCCTCTCTTTCGCTGTCTCCTAATTAGCTCTCTGGCTGTGATGAATGGCGCGGCACTTAGGACCCAATCAACAAGCCGACCTTGTCATGTGTGCTGATGGGGTGGGGTGACTCTCACACCTCCGCCTCCTCTTTCCCCTTCTCTCTATTGTACCACCTCCTGTGGAAGCAGATGCTGCTAATATCTGGGTCTGTGTGTGTTTATATGCATATTCACTCCTCTGGGTTTTAGTGCTCTTGTATGGCTTGTACATCAGCATACATGAAAACGCAACCTTTGTTCAATTTGCTGTGTTTTCTATTTTTCAGGCTTAGATGTAGTAATATTATCATTGACGTTAGCATATATCTGCACGAATACATCCTCAAAAATCAGCAAATTCCTGTGAGTTTCAGAAATAAGCCTATTCATATCAGCACATGTGGTTATTGTGTTGTTCTGCTCTAGGTGCAACAAAAAAAAAAAAAAGAAATTTAAAATACTGCTGTGCTCCTCTGTAGCTTGCTGCATCTGTTCCACAAAAAATGTATTGAATATTATTTTGATGTTAATTTTTCAGTTTGCCTTATTTAATAATTTTTTTGTGTGGAATAATGAAATTAAAATTTCACATCAAAGTAACCCAGGTTGGTACTTTGGGTTACCTTCGGAAATGATTGGATAAAGAAGTGTAAATAAAATTGGGGTTTACTTACATTTTTATTAGTACAATGATTACCATCTTCATCACATGATACAATTTAGGATATTTCAAGCTTTGTAATGAATTTTCCCCTTATAGTACCTAGACACAAAGAAACAGCAGTTTTTAGCTGGAAAGACATCACCAAATAAACTCATATGAGAATATAAATAGATAAGAACTCCAAGTTCATAAAGTTATTTTTTGAGAAACAAAAATATTGGATAAGTGTGGAAATGAAAATAACCCCAAAGTAAATGTTTTATCCTTCCTACATTATGCACTTGCTTTTTTCCTTCCTTCAGTGTTTCCATCTTTTTTTTATTTCTGAATATTTGATTGATTAGACACCTTTTCTTAAAATCACCATATGATATATTTTTTGACTATTGACTAGACCAGAGGGGTAAAATATTAAATTAGCCAAATCCATTTTCAAGAAAGAAAACTAAGAATTGAGCTCCACTTTTGCCTTTTTTTAGATTAAAATTGGATTCAGCATGCTGTTTTTGCTCTCTTTAATACAATCAACTTGATTTTCTTTATTCATACAGACACAAACCCACATATTATGATAAACCTCCAACTGCCAGGTGTATAATTAGCCTTAGCTAAAGAACTCCAGGATGACTTTAAGCTAAAAGTCCAGTTTGTTTCTCATCTCTACTGTATTACCAGTCCTTGCATAGGAGAGCTTTTCCTCTATTTGTCTAATATTTCAACATTTAAAAGCTCTGGAGCTCCTCCTGGTCTTTTATCCACAACAAATAAGCAGTAGAAACAAGGATTGAAGTTTTTCATTCTGGATTCATTTGGATTTTCTAGAACTTTGCAAATGCATGTGTGAATGAGAGAAGGAGCCTTTAAAAAGATCAGATTGCAATACAGAATTATTGAACGACAGAGCTGTCATTAGAGGAAAGCAGACATGTTGCTTCAGACAAAATGCATGATTCATAGCAGAGTCAGTCAATCAGTGTGGCGCCCCCCTGACATGTTGCGACTCTACTTCCCCGCAGAGTACTAAGAACTGGCGGGCTGCCGTGGATCTGACGGGACGGTTGTTGACAGCTCATGGTCAGGGATACGGAAAGGCCGGCCAGCCAACCTCTCACACCACTGACTCACTGCAGGTAATGACTTCTCTTCATTCATCCATTCCTCTGTTTGTACCCATCGATTGCTGTGTTTCTGTTGGTTGCAGAGATGATGGGAAAGTCTTCTAAGTCACTGCAATCAAATTAGTCTTTAGCAGCAAATAAAACTCATTTAGTATTTAGCATTAGTACGTATATAGTATTTGGCATTAGTACTGTTAATGTTAGATTTCTTCTGATATACATCTGCAAATATTGAATTGCATTTTATTACAGATAATAAAATGCACTGCTCAGAATGAAGTGTATAATAATTGATCTCAAATGAAAAGATAAAAACATTGCTTTAGATTGATAAAGAGTTATTTTATCTATTAAATCACATTAGTTTCATTCATTTGTTTGTTTCATGCGTGTGTTCCAGCTCTGGTTTGTGCGGCTGTCTCTTCTGACCAAGTTGAACCTTTTCCAAAATGCTGAACTGGAGATTGAACCCTTTGGCAGCCTTGACCAACCAGATCTGTACTATGAGTACTATCCAACTGTTTACCCTGGGAGGAGAGGTATGCGCATATTCACCACATTATTTCCTGGCATTAACATTCTACGTTGACAGTACTTTTCGTTTTGACCACAACGGTCAGATGCTCAAAGTTAAGTACTCCTCAGCCAAACAACCATAATTTTTTTTTTTTTTTTCAAAATTACTTTCCTATTCTATTCGTCCAAAAGCTTTTCCATGAAAATTACTTACAGAGAACTTGAAGTTTAATAGTATTTTCAACAAGAGCTCTGAAAAACTGGAAGCATGCTCTCAAACAAGATTTTGCATTTTAACCAAGTTCTTTGGAAACACAAGCACACCACCACTGTCTATTAAATATTCAAAGAAAAGTTCTGCCACAAGCTTGATATTGGACTGTATCATTGAGAAGCTCCAACAGCTCTACTTGTCTCCAGCAGTTCTTTGGTTTTGTTTTTCCTCTTTTTTCCTCTGCATGAATTGCTCTCTAATGTATTCCCATTACTTTGGATCTGCTTCGCCCCTCGGGCTACCACAGTGAAGGCAGCAGCAGAGACACAGCTGCACATACACAACATTTAAAGATACACTGCACAGCCTTCTAAAGAGAGCACCGATTGACTTTCCGTTGCTCAATATTAAACGCTTTATGCCCTACTAGGTGTTCAGAGACAAACTGGCGTGAGTTGTTGCCTGGCATCAGAATTCGAACATGTCTTTACTCCGGCTCTTGCATCGAATATCTATTACCCGCGATCACATTCTGTGTATGCCTTAAGACAGGACTGCCCCATGTATCTCTCTTCTAAAGGATTGAGATCGACCAAGCACTCAAATAAAAAAAAAGTCGATGTTTGTTATTATTTTGTTTATAAAGTGAAAACTTGGAGACAGTGCTAACTTCACTCTTTCAGTGGAAGTGCTTAGGTAGGGGTGGGCAATAAAACGATAACGATATCTGTCGCAATAGACTTGTGATCAATATTAATAGAAAATATGTCCAATAGAATGTAGAATTTTATTAAACTCCAATGTTTAATGAAACATTAAACATCTGGCATTTTGGGAGATGTAGGCAAAGAAAAAGACTTAGTCAGTCAACAAGGTTGATGTGATCAACAATCACTCTTAAATAAACTGGCAAAAGCCTAATGGGTAACATGCACCGTAGCAGTTTCATGTTGTTTCCAATATACTCAGACATTCTTTACTGCTCAAAGTTCTGCGCCCTTGGTTTACTCAAAGCCTTTGTGCTTTTATCACAAATAAAAAAATCTTAGTTCTTTTAAATAGATCATCTTTACCATTTATTTTGACTCACCCAAATGAATTTTGTGTGTGTTTTTTTTTTGTTGTTGTTTTTTTTTCCAGATATGTTAAAACCAGGAAGCAGAGGCAAAATTACCTTTGTCTTGCTAAAGTTTCTAAGAAAAAGCTTCTTTTTTTTTGCCTTGGTGTTGTGTTTTTGTTAACATTGATTACAGAGTTTTAACTGTAGATGACGCTGTGAGGTGGCACTAAAGAAAAATATCATCCAAAACTTCACATCATCATTCTATTGCTTTTCTGCTGTCTTTCTGCCTTTCACATGCTTCTGGTTCCTCTCTCACATCTTTAACACATGTAAAACATTTGGAAGAAACTGAATCAAATTTTAGACCATTCACCAATGACAATTGGACTACATTACTTACTACTATATTTATTAATCATCAGTTGCAAGGAGGTTTACATGTGAAAATGATCCGCCATTACCCTCAGTCAATATAATAAGGTCATTTTTAGCATAGAAATCACATTTCTACACTGCAAGATGATATTATATTGATGCCTCAGCATAAAAATGTCTTTGTTTACTGTCAGTAATCGGTACAGAACTGTTTGCAGGAACTTTTATGCATTTTTATAGTAGCAATCAAACATTATTGTTGGTAGAAATAAACATATTTTGGTTTACACATGCCAGTGCTCACTAACTTCAGAAAAAATCAACATTAATAAAAGCAAAGCTGCTAACCTTCAAGCAAGATACAGTGGTCCCCGATATTTTCTTTGGTTAGGAAAAACAATCACCATTTAGTACCTTAGAAAGTCAGGAACAAATCATCATTTAGATGGGGAATTGTTGACATATGGTTGGTGTGACATTTTCCATGTTCTTCTGGAACATGGAAAATGTTCCAGAAGAACATTTTCTTCCTCTAAAGCCTAGAATGAGTACAAAATGCTGAAGAATCTAAAGGACCAAAATTATTTTTGTAGAAAAGTTTGTAACCTGTTGTCTTTCTGTCAACCTAACCGTCAGAATCAGACTCTATTGTCATTGTACAGAATCGCAATGAAAGTGTTTCTGATTTTGAGTACCTCCATAGAAAGCTGTGTGACTGAGACTAAAACTAGAACTTTTTCCAACACAGTATTGTGGTTTCATAAGGAAGGTTGATGGGAGAGTCTGCCAACCTGTTTCTTTAGCAGTGTAAAGAACTGGCAAGCACATAATAAGCAACAACCGCAGTGAGCTGCTCGTAAGTGTTGAAAAGACAGGATCCCTGGTGTTATGAGCACTACAGAGTTAAGACGTGTTCTAGTTACAACAGCTATTCATTCACAAAAGAAGCATGCCTAGATCATTTTATTTTAATGAAATAACTATCCATACTGCCGAAGAAACTTTCAAAAAACACCAAATTCTAACTAACAAAAGTTCTGGCCAAGAAGTAAAAATTAAATTTTAATCTGATTCCAACTACTAAAGCCCAAATAGACTGAGTAATGAATCACTTCAGAAGATAAAACTGTGTAAAACAGGACAGAATCACAGACGGTATGTGTTATGGGGGAAAACAAGAGTGTATCATGGCCTCCATTTTTAGATGGCGAACACCAGCGGATAGAGAATATAGATAGAAATTGAGATACACACTGGCAGAAGCAGCAGCCAAAGATGGAGTAGCTCGCAGAGTTTCAGATCAGATGACGGTATCAAAGAGACCCTGATCAAAGCCTGGGGACTCACCTGAACACAGGCTTTTGCTCAGGGATGTGTGTGTGTGTCTGTCTGCCTATCTGTGTGTGGGCGTGTGTGTGTGTGTGTAAGAGTGTGAATGATGTAGAGGCAGGCAGAGGGATGAGGCAGGCAGATGAGTGATGGAGCTGTGCGGCACACAGAGATGGAGAGATGAGAGGCTTTAATAAGCAGCCATACGTAGCTCGGTGCCATCTGTAGGTTCCTGCCTCCAGGGCTGTGTACAGTCTGTGTGTGGGTGGATGGCTTTATATTCTCATCTTTCTGTCTTCACTCTTCTGCTTCGTTCCCATCCCACCCCGTTCCATATTGTCCCCTCTTCCTCGCATATTCTCTCCCTCCCGTTCCTGTCTTCCCTCCACCCATCTCCACCCTTTTTTTGTTGTTGTTGTTTTTCATCCAGGCTCAATGGTGCCTTTCTCCATGCGGCTGCTGCACGCCGAGCTTCCCCAGTACCTGTCCAAACCCCAGGAGGCTCTGGACCGCCTGCACAACCTCAAAACTGTCTGCCTTGCTGTTAGTGAACACACACACATGCACACGCACACGCCCACACACAAGATGAAATTTTCAGTCTCCTAACAATTTTTGAAGTCCCTAAACTTTCCTAAAATGTTGATATTTTAATTAATCTGGAATGGACGTTGTGTCTTGTCTAGGTCTGAATAAGTACAGAAATAAGAAACATGATGTATATAAAAACTTTTTTTTTTGTGCAAAAAAGATTGATTTTTCAAAAAAAAACAAACTGAGTATCTGACACAATCATTTATGGATTTCAAGTTTCTATTTGTCTTATTGACATTCATTCAAACATTTATAAAAGTAGCATAATTGTATAACATTTCTGAGTGATTATGGTAAATAACCCTCTAAGCTGTTGGAAGTTCTAAAATGAAAATTAGATTTTCTTAAAAAATGTAAGATTATGACATTTTCTCAAATATTGTGTTTAACAGTGGCAGATTTTTATATTTTAATAATAAAGTTTCAAGTTAGTATAATAATAATGAGTGTTAAATATTATTTAACACTGGATTTTGAAAATAATAATAAAATATAATTGTGCCTTAAAGAATCTTGGTCCTAAACCTGGCTATGTAAAAGTTCTGACAGAGTAGAATTTGGACAGAAAAGTTACTTTAATTTAATTAGGGTTACTTTAATTATTTAACTTTTGGAAGATGAAAATCTTAAAAAATAACTAAATTAAGATTTAATTAACTGAAATTTCTTTTTAGCTACTTAGCTGATGCTATACAACCACATATCGTTCTTAAATATAGAATGCATATGTTCACTGGATTCATATACAAAGAAGTTACATAGAAATAGTAGATATTAACAACTGACCTCAAAAATATTCCAAAGAAAATAATAAAGTGAAATTAACTATATTATATTAATATTATATTAATTGTTAGGGGGTACAATTAAGTGTGGCATTGGATGAGTATTATAAAGTAAAATATGTGTTACATTTTTTAGACTATATTTAGTTAAATCTTAATTTTAATATTGCTTTTCTTGTTATAATCCTGTTTCTGCTACTCAAACACACTTTTTGAATGTTTTAGCAGTTGAAATATAAATGGCTTATTTTGTGTAAAAGTGTACATTAAAAAAGATTTGGCTTGAAATGAAGATTTCTGTATTTGACTTAAACTTGTTGTCAGTAATTGTTATGAAGCGTGCTGAATGATAGAAGGTATAAAAGTTAGGTTATAAAGGTGTAAAAGTTCAACTCAGCTCAAAATAATTTGCTTCGGTGTGTAGCTTGTTTTTTTATAATTATTGTTGTTAAATCTAAACAGTAATGGTGTTGAAAAGTTTGGATTTTTTTATTTGTTGAAACTTGCAGATCCCTGATTTAAAAAAAAAAAAAAAAAAAAGCCTAAATATAATCTGAGAACTCATTTATTTGTTAACATGCTTGTGCTATTTAAAATGCAGGCACTAATTTAAATCACCTGCCTGCACAGATACTGGAAAACCTGGAGAAAGGCTTGGCAGAGGATGGCAGCATGATCACCCTAGCACAGGAGAACAGGCAAGGTAAGCAAACACACCGCAGAGAATCCGACCTGGCTGCGTTCCCAGACTGCATCGCATCGTGGGAGGAAAGTCAGGTCACGGGCCTGAACAGTTAATCCAGATGCACACCTGGCGCAGGACTGCAGCATACCTCAGCCACACATACAACCTACCTAGTCTCAAGCACACACCTATGCAGTAAAAGTGTTTAGCCCCTCACAACTCCGCTGCTCTCTCTGAATGTTAAATGTTCTCTACAGCTCTTCACGCCATTTGGATCAATACAGATCAATCCTGCCAATCCACTCACATCTGCACTAGAGTGTGCGAGGGAAATTTACCCAGATCCGCCTCCACGCAACTTGAATCTGACCTAGAATCGGGGCCATGAAGCTTCTAAATACTTCTTCAGCATCTGTTTATCAGTTCGAAAATGTGCCCACCGACAGCTTCAGCTGAGCTAAATACTGGAAAATTAGCTGGGTGACGCATGTATGACTGTATCCGTGAGGGCACCTCGGTTCAGCCGGTTTCTCCTAACAAAAGCAGCGTAATGGCTGTGTCCTCTTTCTCTCCTACCCACACAGACAGTCGATAACGCAGGGCCTCGCCTTCACACATCAGAACCCCACTGAGTGATTAGCTCTTCCCTCAGCTCCGTCTCCCACAAACACAGTGATGAATAGTAACAGGCTCTTCCCACAGCAGACAAAGAGGAAATGTGCCGCAGTGTCTTCCTCAGCACCTCGCCTTAAAATAACCCAGGTGTTACAGCTGGTTGTAATGAGAGGGATGGAAGAGCGAAGAGTGTGGAGGCTTTTCAGAAAACTAGGATATCTCAGGAATACCCAAAAAGCGATAGGAGTGAAAATAGAAAGTCATCGAACCCCTCCCTTTTTCACCGTGTCTCTTTCCTGTTTATAGCATCCCTAAAGCTGTGGAGGTCTCGTCTCAGTCGGGTCATGTACTCCATGGCCAACTGCCTGCTGCTGATGAAGGTGGGTGCATGTGTTTGTGTGTCACTGTGGGTGTGAGTCTCAGAGATCTCTGATGCCAGGCTGGTGGTGGATTCACAGTGAAATCCCCACAGACTGACCACTAATTGGATTCTTGGTCAGAGAAAGAACGAGCGGAGAGCAAAGAAGGGGTAGGTGATGGTGGTGTGGGTTCAGATCAGGCTGTGGAGAGAAACACAGTGCCATCTACTGCTGAGACATGAGATTACAGTCAGCACAGTTTCATTCCGGGCTTGAATTCTGATCCACTGCGTCCTGGTTTTGCATTTTAGGATTGCAAAATCCTAAAATTTGTGAAAAATGGCCAAAATATACAATAGCATTTAAAGGACCTTTCAGAAACCTGAAGAATTTTAGATCAAGAATCTCGTAAAGTAAATTCTGCAATTTTGGAATCATGATGGAAATATTTCTCCTTCAAAAGATCACAAAGACCCACACAAAAATCTGCTTTTTTTTTTTTTTTTTTTTTTTGTTTTTTTTTTTAAAATTTAAGTTTTTTTTTTTGGTTTTTTTTTTTTTGTTGGTTCGCGGTATGTTTTTTTTTTTTTGTTTTTTCTATTTGCTTCACAATAGTTAGAGTCCTTCTAGGTTTTCCTGATGATCAGTGCTCCAAGATTCCTGAAGAAGAAGATAATAATTATAATAAAAGTAATAATAACAATAAAGTAGAAGTAGTTTTTTAAACAAATGACAAACATCCTGGTAATCTAACAGAATTTTTTATTTTTTTTACTACTTTGCTATGTGTTGATATTTTATGAACTTATCCCTTGAGTTTAGAATGCTTTTTATGCAAGACCCCTGGCTCAGAGTTGGGTGAACTGTACAGTACAAAAAACTGTACAAAGAAATGTTTAGAAAATTTGTGAAAAATAGCCAAAATATGCAGATAGGATTTAAAAGACCTTTCAGAAACCTGAAGAATTTTAGATTAAGAACCTCGTATAGTAAATTCTGCAATTTTTGGAATCAAAATGTAAAGAAATGAAGGTTCTGTTCACATTGAACTCAATTTAAAGGCAAAGTCAAAAGTTTGAGTGCATTCATATGGACATGCATGTTCAGTACACTCCTCCTGTGCTCCCTCTCTCAGCTCGGTACACACCGAGTCCACACACACCCCTGTCTGACCTCTTTGCGTCATGTTGCTCAGCTTTCAAGTCACCAAGTAAGCGATGTGTCGCAGCACATCGTCGGCGTGGGTGGAGGGTCTCAATGTCTTGCAAATACTCCGACTGTTTGACTATGCTCTCTCCAAACTCTGCTCCGTTTACCTCTCTCCACCCTTGTGATTTGTTTCACTCCTTTTCCCCTCATTGTTCCCACTCACTGAATGCAATCTTGGAACCTATTTGTCCTCAGGACTATGTTCTGGCAGTGGAAACCTATCACTCCATCATCCAGTATGAACCCCAGCAGAGAGTGCAGCTGCTCAGTGGAATCGGCCGCATCTTCTTGCAGGTCTGTGCATCACCAGATGGACGAATGGACTATGAGACTCCTTGGACACAGAATTAATTATCCTAGCTTTGCACAGTATGCCTTATGCTCCAATAGACCAAAAATAAAATACCCTTTATTTTCTGTTAAAGAGGTTTTGATTAATGTTGTCCAAATGCAAAGACTATAAACCAGCAATTCATATTTGGTCTTTTTAAAGGCAGGAATGGTTTAACTTATTTTTTATGTTAGAGGATTATTTTTCTTTTGATGTGCAATAAATATATTTTTGAAAGTGTTAGTCTTTCAGCTTTGGGTTCATGCTAAACAAAACCCCTGAAAACAAGAAGTCTGTGCAGCTCTTTCTCAGCAACATTTTATTGAAAAACGTTGACCCTGCTATTTTTGGCAGTCAAGCAACTTAGTTGTGCTTGCTTAATGACTTGACTATAATGCCACCTTTTTAATGTTTGTGCTGCATTAAATAAGTGCCACCACATATATTACAGAAATAGAAAGCTTGAATGCATAGTACTTGAAAAATTAGCAAACACTTATTGCAGTCCAGGCTAAGTGGTATTGTGATTCCCATAAATTTGTGAGAGTAAAGTTACAAAGAGCATTTTGTCCCCTGATGCAACTTTCATTTGTCTTTTCTATAACAGATGTTTTATGTACATATAAAACACCTCTAAACATTTATATGTTGCAGCTACTCTAGCAAAAATGTTCTTTTGGATTTTTATATAATATTGTGGTTTGTTGTAAAACACCAGTCATTACTTCCATGTGTGTTGGAGAGGAAGTCACGCATGTAAGAACTTGCTGCTGGAAGCAGATTGAATAACTTAAAGAATGAATGGGTTTCTATTCCAAAACAGAGTTCAGATCTTTTTTTCTGCAAGGATTTTTCTTCCTTCCCTGTTTATTTTAGGGTTGTTTTTTTTTTCAGGCAAAGACATAGATCAGCAGTTAATGTACAGCTGTTTTGTTATTTCCCAGATCGGAGATGTGAAAACTGCAGAAAGATACTTCCAGGATGTGGAAAAAGCCTACGAGACGAAAGGGAGTAACCTGAGTCACGCTACATGCGTTCTAATGAACAGGTACATGCAGATCGAGTGTTTTGCACCTAAAGGGTAAAATTTGTGCTCATCTGAGACAGAAAAAACACATTTGTGCCTGATTTTCTAAATAGGAGGTAGCATCTCTGCTCTCTGGCCTGAGGTGGTGGAGAGTATTAAATAACACTGGCATGTGTTAATGATTACTTCAGTAAAAGTGCGACAATGTTTTTTTCCCCTTTTTTTGGTGTTCCCTTGTGAATTTGCTGTTATTTTTTGAAGTAATTGGGAGGAAGGTTCACATCATCAGAGGCAAACGACAGACTTAATCTGAAGCAATGTTTTTAAAATATTAAAGTAAAAATGAAAAATACTAATTCATCCTCTGGATTACAGTGGAAAAAAAGAACTAGTCTGTGCAGCGTGACCAGCAGGTGGCAGTGTGGATCATGTTGCAAATTAAACAGAAATAGTCGTTAACTAGAATGAAACTTTGAACTAAGATGCACAAAATTACAGAGTAATTTTTACTGGAATTTATTTGAACTATAGTGATCTGTTTTTTCATGCCAATGGCTGTTATGTGTTTTATGTACCCTGAAATACTAATGGAAGTATGTTAAGAAATGCCAACTTATAAGAGAAATGCAGGACAACAACTGTGCTGTGACTCATCCGTCACAGCTAAACTTAAAAAAAAAGAAATCCTATCTTGGTAAAACTTGACATTTCATGTTTTACCTCAATATAATTATTATGAATTGGTCAAAATGAAATTGTGATAAGAACTCGTTTTTTTTTTGTATTTAGACATTTAAAAAAAAAAAAAACTATACAAATAACATGATCTAAGTGCCTTCATGTTAAATTAATTAATCAAGTTCTGTTGTGTTAGCTAACCTGCAGTCCACTGCTGCCCAGAAGCATAATTGTAAAACAGCACTACCTGTAAGAGATAGATGGCGCTGTCTTTAGTTTGACTTTAGCCAGCTGATATGCAGTGTGCAGCAACAAAGTGGACATGGGTGGTGGATGAATTAAATGACTGACTTTTGTCAGTCATTTAATTCATTAATAATTTGTGAGTATAATATCTGAGTGTAACATATTTCTGCCTGTTTTTCAGGGCCTTTGTCTACCTCAGTCAGAATAATTACGCTGATGCACATGCAACTTTCCTTGAAGTTTTAAAAATTGACCCAAAAAATCCAGTTGTAAGTATAACTAAGTATTAAGAGTCTACACATTAAAAGCTTTAATTAGTGTGATTGGATTTTCTGTTTTTTACCCAGGGGAAAAATGCAACAATTATTTCAAATAGTTTTGAAATGTCCAACTAATTTCTATGGAACGACCTTTTGTTTTCTTTATTTGTTTTTACAGGCAAATAACAACGCTGCAGTGTGTCTCCTCTATTTGGGCCGGCTAAAGGAGTCCTTGGGCCAGCTGGAGGGCCTGGTTCAGCAGGACCCCACCCAGTACCTCCATGAGAGCGTCCTCTTCAACCTGACCACCATGTATGAACTGGAGTCGTCGCGCAGCACGCAGAAGAAGCAGGCGCTGCTGGACGCCGTGGCCTGCCGGGAGGGAGACAGCTTCAATGCGCAATGCCTCAAACTGGTCTGAGAGGAAGAAGGACAACTGGGAGAGAGCTGCGCTGCTGCTGCCCCGTGTTAACGACGGATTCTACAGCTCTGTGTTCAGAGAGGAACTAAGCCGAACTCCTGTGGGACAATAAAACCAATGCTTGCTGTTCAGTTTCAGAGATGTTAAAGGGGACGTTTGAGATCGGCTTTTATCGCACTAAAGTGATCCAGCACTCCTGCCATGTGAGCAGCGACCCAGAAACAGCCCTCACTTACAGCATTTTGAGACTGAGAGAATTTGTGATGTATGTGCTTATTTGTTCTGTTGTGCTATAGCTCTGCATAAATACTGAGGGAGTGAATGCCTGGCTCCAAAGCAAAAAAAAATAATAAATAATAATAATCCAACTATGTAACATGTGAGCTCTTTAGACCACTTTGAAATCTGGAGGACAAAAGAAATTACATGAGGGTCATGTGAGGGCACAGCTGCATTAATCTGTCTGTATGTTTCACTGATACACAAGATGACTTGACTTTTAAACCAGCATTTCTTTTTGTCATTACATACTTCTCTCCTATGTAAACAGGGGTCCTTACACATATTTCCAGACTTTATGCAGACCCAAAATATAAAATATTCTGAATCCTCAGTTCTTTTTAAGACAGGTTTTAAAAGTATAAATAATATCTTACATTTCCAAATTGGTCTGGATTTAAAGCAGAAGTTTAAACAGAAGACAGAAACAAGTGAAACGTTAACAGACGGTCAAAAATACAAGAATGACAAGATGAATCACTGAAACAGGGATGGAAATGCATAATGATGGAGCCGACTTACTGGAAAATAGACAGAAGAATGAATGTATGGTTGAACAGATGGAAGGAAAAGACTTTTAGTGAACAGGATAAAGGACGAGTCTGGTAATATTAATGTTCTTTCCTCACCCAAACCTAAAAAGCCTCTTAAATAAAATTGTGCAGTTTTCCAGAATGCTTGGGAACTGTGTGCAAGAAGCTTTTCTACATCCAGACACTGGTCAGACAGAACCCTCAGTTTTATCAACTAAAAGTTGTTTCTTTGATGGTTCATTCTTCCACTAACACTAGGTTTTCTTTAGCTCTGCTCCAACCATCAGGTCGGATGTGTGCAACATGACTCAAAATCTTCTGGATGGATCTGCGTTAAAATTTTGACTAAATCTGGGATAAAGCTTGATCCACATCAGTGATTTTTTTTTTTTTTCTTCTCTTTCTCTTTGCCCAGCTGGAATGTGGTTCTTGTTACGGCCGTCTCTTTAAGCTGTCACATGACCCTCTGCTAAAAGATCATTACAACAAGACCAACTGTGAAAACAGCCCCATCTTCTGTAGTTGATTCAAAAAGACACGATAGGCTGTTCTCTAAAATCAATAAACACGTTTCCCAAACATTCCTCTCAGTAAATATATTTTAACTGAGAAATAAAAAATAATAATGATGTATATGATCTGTTTTCAGAAACTTTTAGTCAGGAGGATGTGTTGTTGCACTACAGGAGCCGCTGACTCACAGTGACACCAGGCCTGGGCATTATCCTGAACTTCAGACTCCTTAAACTTTTTAATGCAGCTTCCACAGGATTACCACTAGATTTCATCACTCCTGCAGTGAAAATTAACAAGCCCCTCAGATTGCATCGGTTTCACTCCCACTGAACAGAAATGTAAAAATATTCAAAATCCAAAGTTGTACATATCTGAAGCGTTGTCTTGATTATCTTATTGATTTGTTTTGCTTTTCCTTCTGCCTTTGTCATTATGTTTATCATATTTATGTATATAAAGAGCTGTTTTATCCTGAATAAATCTATTGCGTCGCAGTAACATGCTGGAATTAATAAAAATAGAATAAAAGAAATTATTAGCAGCTCGTTTATTACCTGAGCTTGGAATTAGAAATTAGACTCGTGCTTTATTTATTATTAATGAAGACACTCATCTTTTGTTGCTGGCAAAAAGAAGTCACCTTTTAGTGAAATTACTTCTAACTTCTTCACCTCAAACCCAGGTAAAATAAAAAGCGTAAGTATCTAAAGAAACTAATATATGAGCTCTTAAAAAGCACCATGTAATCTTTTAAACAGTACAGCACAAATGAGTAATTTGATGCCTTCCACTTGAGGATCTCATTCATCACAAATTATCAGTGTATGTCTTTCCTCATCAGTCTTCTTATGAACCTGCTAAAGTCAAACTGAAGGAGGTGATTTGAGTGTATTAGTTGGGAGGGAGTCTGGAGCCTTTCAGGATCCCTGCAGCGAGGCCACATATTTCTGCCGGATGTCAAAGTCATCTGCCGGCCGGTTGTAGGCCTTCCACACCGGCTCCCCGACAAACAGCCTCATGGCTTTGGTGAAGTTCTGCAGAAAAAAAAACACTCTCAGAAAACCCTGACTGACGTCCCAGTTTATCGTCTGCATAAACAAAACTGCACGTCGTCAACAACCTATCCAGTTCACACACATTAATTAGGTTCTGTGTAATGACTCAGGGAAATCATCAAAAACACGCTCGCAAAAATGTACTTAGAACTTTGGACAAATGCCTCTGTTGGCTTCAAGACACCTCCTTCAGGTGTCATTTTGGTCCATTCTTCAAACCCTGACGGTTTTGTAGACCTCTCCTATAAACTCTAAGCTTATAGTACGTTTCTGACAGTATGTTTCTGACTTATTTAATGCTTTTACCCGTTTTGTATATTGCTAAATTATTGAATTATAGGGTGTGTTAAATCTTCGATGTACCGTCTCATCCAGGGTGAAGCGGTGGTAGATGCCGGCCGGCAGGGTGATCAAGTCTCCCTTTTTCATGGCGATTCTGATCCATCGGTCCTCCTTGTCCCGGACATCAAAGTAGGCCTGCCCGTCCAGGATGTAGCGGATCTCATCATCCAAATGTAAATGCTCCTCATAGAACATCTTGAGCTGAAGTATAAGGTATAGTAATAGATTTAGTATTTGAGACAATAGCGGTGCTGCTACTGATGCTGCCTACATAGGTCTATGTAATTTTCGCATGCATAATGTACCTGAGGGTTTGTACCCCGTCCAAACTCATTACTAAAGAACATATAAAACCTGCAAGCTTTAAAATAACATGTTTCAATATGCGAGTTTGTCTTTGTGTTCCTTTGTAATGCTGTTGAATTTATTTACAGCTTCTATTCATTTCTTTTTTTGTTGTTCGTTTGGTTCCATGAAGATACTGATGCAGGTTTTTTTTTTTTTAGAATTTTTTATTGTTGAAGTACCACTTTCAGCAGCGGGTTTGGGATTATTAAAAAAGTCAAGATTATGGATTGATGAGACAAAAGCATTAAAAAATATTAAGCTAAGAATGCTGGCTCACTAGTTCTCTCATTAATGAATAATGTTAGAAAGATATTAAATATGTGGTCAGTTTAACATTCTGATTTTTTATATTTTTTTTCTGAATATAATGTATATTAATTCCTTTATTTTGTTTTTCATTTAACAGAAGCAAATACAGTAAATACTACTTCAAATCTATAAAACATAGACAGGTGTCATGCAAAGAGGTTTTGAACCAAATAGTATTTAAACCCCAATTTCTGGTTAGGCTTTTAAAGATTTTAACATTAAATGTTTATAACATACTCATTTCAACAACTTATGTTGTCCACTCGTGTTTGAAAAGAGCATTTCAACTTTTTCAAAGTTAACTAAACTTTGAAAAAAATGCAGTAAGAAAGAGCATCACTAAATATGACATTAAAAAATACAACTAACTACAGTTTACTGGTGTAGTTAAGTATAATTGATAAGTTGCTCATTTCTTGTGTTTGCAGGGCTTCGAGTGCAATGTTTGTTTGTTGTTTTTTTTTTTTATCAATATCTTTGTCCTTATTACAAAGATAAGTATCACTGCATCTCCTAATTGACCACCCTGATGGAGTACTCAAAAGTTGCACTCAAGGAATTGCACAACTTCCAAAATGGTTTTAGACAAGTGGAAGGAAAAGAGTTACCTTTTCCTCATAGTTGGGTAGTCTGTCCCTTTCAATTGTGATAATGTCCATGTAGGAGTATCCTTGCTCTTTGCGGATCTTTTCCAGCTCTGGATCTGTTTCATAGGTATCAGCGTTCAGCTGCAGGGAAACAGAAAGTAAAAGCAGGGCAAGTCAGTACGGTTTGATCTGTATAATTTAATTAAAGTGGCTACATGATTATGAGGAATATGCTTCTGTTTACTGGCGTCGAGCAGCAGCTGAGGAATGTGTGTGTATTTACTTTCCAGTAGAAAACTCCGAGCTTTCTCAACTCGTCCAGGGAGACGGACTGAATCGGGTTGAGTCTGTGGGGCTTCCTCTGGTCCTCGTCTGAGCCGTCCATGTACCAGGCTTCTACACCCATACTAAACACTTCCGGCTCGGTTTTCACTCGCAAACGATTAAAAACGACGGAGATCCGCGATAAATCCTCGATATCTGACAAATGTGCGCAATCAGGACTAAAACTCATGTGGCTGACGCAGTACGTCTCGTTGTCACGGATTGCACCAATCACAGTGAGACGTCCCGCCCAGTTGTCTTTGATCGAGCCAATCACAGAGAGAAAACAAATGGTGCGTTCAATTATATCTGAAAAGTAAATATTACATAACTCTGACAAGGAACAATACGACCTAATGTATCTTCAGACGTGAACATGTACTATTTCCATATTCACTACATAATTAAAATGTAGTAGGCTATTTCAGACATGTGGTCAATTTAATATTAATTTTACTCAAAACGTCACTTCTAAGCGTGTGTTTCAGGGGCGGAGAATAAAGCAGCATGCGAAATCAGTGTGCCAGGGTTCAAAATAAAAACCCCACAAACTAAGGACATTCTTATCATCAGTATATGTAAAGCCTCTGACCTCAATTGCACTTCTGAACTTAGTCTGATTAAGATGTTACAAGTACAACCACATGGTATACAAAATAAAAACAAGGTATACTTTCTCAGTTATGAATTAACAACACAGAGAATAAAACAAATTGCTTGTTTTAAAGACCTTTGAAACAAACACACTCACACAAATATTTATGTAAAAAGAAATCACCAATACTACACAACTGTAGTTTAATGCTCTGAGTGGTTTATTAATTGAGTAATGTATTTGTGCCTGTCTTAGTTAATGGCACTGGAAATGATGAATCAATGTCCAGCTTCCATCTCTTCCTCCTCTTCCTCCTCTTCTTCATCTTCTCCCTCCTCCTCCTCATCCTCCAGCAGAGCATCACGAGAGACCATGTAATCGGCCATGTTGGGGAGTCCGGTTATCACGCAGCAGCTAAGGGCACTACGGAAGATTTCCATGTCGCAGACCTCAGTCCACGCATCCGTTGTGTTGTTGTAACACTCAACGTTGTAGCAAGTGGTATAGCCATTGAAGCCCCCAACAACAAAGAGCCTATCTTCAACCACTTCAATGCCAAAGTTGCTGCGGGTGGTAATCATGGATCCCACGTTCGTCCAGAGATTAGTCTCAGGGTTGTAGGCCTCAGCAGTACGCAGACGCCTGTTGCCATCAAAGCCACCGACCTGTAAGAGAGAAGGAAAGTGTGCTGGTTCAGGTGTTCAAGCAAGTTAGTACCTCATTAAAAACCGGGATACGCAAGGAACAGCATTTTAAAAGAGCAACAACTGGGATCCAAAAATACACACAATCTAAAGTTCTAAATTTAGTAGGTTTTGTTATTAAGATGAGCAACTCAATCCAAATAATTACCTTGCCATGGTCATTGGCTTAGATCTGGATTTTGTCAATAAATTAAAGGACATATCTTTAAAAGGATTAATCATCATTTAGCAATGAAAGAAGAATGAAATAACATTGGGAGATTGGACAGAGTTTTATTCTTTGTCAAGAAAAACATTTGTCTGAAAAATTGTGCTGGTTCCAAGATTACTGGCATGATACAGTAATCTTATCATGCAGGTGGTGGCTCAGTGAGAGACAGGATGAATTATTATCTGGGACTTTTGTCCTTTAAGGGAGGTTCAGTATGTGCATGGTCGTCACGCCACGGTTAATACAGACTATACAGGTAATACAGTAATCGTCCCTCCCAGTGTTTTCTGTGTTCACCATTTTAACAGGGCAGCAAGGCAGGTTACCACATCCATCAGAAAAGTTACGTCTTCCAGGGAAATACCCTCTTTTTAAGCCTGTTCTCCTGATCCCAATCCCACTAGCAACATTTTGAGGTTTAGGTTTACATAAAAAGACATGAGTTCCTCAGAAAAGTGTTTAAAGTGATAAACAAGAAATTTGGGTCTACTCACCGCTGACTCCTTTTTAACCCATTTATTCTCATTCTCTACTTTTCAAACTCCCTAAATCTATATATTAGTTTGTCTTTTGCTCCTGTTTCTTTCATTTAAATTCTTAGGTTCTATTTACCCCGCTGGATCGTACCAGGGTTTTTTCTTGCTGGTCCTTAAAATTTTAATGAGAAGTGTACATCAGTTTTATATGAGGGGTGCCATGGTGTTTCATTTGCAAAGGACACAACTAATGTCAGAAAAACAAACATTCTAAAATAAAAAACTCCAAGCAATACACAACATAGGCAAGAAATATTTTTGTTATTTTCTTTTATTTCAGATTTCAGTCACAGCTGTAGAAAATTGATAACATTGTTTATTATATTAACATAATTTTATAATTACCTTTTGTCCAATAGATTAAAAGGTTTTTGCATATAAAAGTACAATTTAATTGACATAGACTTGAAGAATCTAAAATGGAAGTTCAAATTTTACCCCTTAAGTTTTTGCACGCAGCATGACATAATAAAGCAACACTACAAAATTAATTTCTCTCCTGTTATTCACTTCAGATTCTTTCTGACATGCTTTTGTAATGTTTCGAAATTTTAAATTGTGAACTTAATGACATAATATTTCACCCAAACATTAGATCCAGAAGACAACGTCTCATGCATGTGGTAAATACCAAATGTTACCACAACACCAGTGGTTAATTAAAGTACCGGTACTAGTTGTGATGAAGACAAATATCTGATTTTAACAACAAACACATTACGTTGATTGCTTGGAGAAAAGATAACTTCATTATTGTCTGCAACTCAACATGTTGGTTTTGACTCGACAAGCGGTGCGCACACAGGCAGCGATCTACATCCCAGAATTTTTATATCGCTTTACTCCCATCAAAGTCTTGAGGTCCTGTGATTGAGACCCGCTCATTATTGATCCCTGTTCAAAACTAAAGGAGACAGTTTCAGTGGCTCTAAGTCCCTTGACCACATTTCTTGGACTTTCAGATCAGCTAAAAACAAAAAAATTTTTAAATCTGCTTTTTTTCAAATTTACTTTGCATATTTTTTTTTATTCTGTTTGTTGATTTTTATCTTGAAAAGCACTGTATAAGTAAAGTTCTTCTTACTTACTTACCCTCCCTGCTTGTTTCTAATCTGGCCAGATTAGAAACACAACTAATGTCAGAAAAACAAACATTCTAAAATAAAATGTTGGGTCTACTCACCGCTGACTAGATGATCTAATCTGGTCTAATCTGACCAGATTAGAAACAAGCATTGATGGAAGCCTTCACACATTATAAGTGAGGTTTCAACATCTATCTGCACTGTTTCCTGTACTTACTGCAAAAACATGACCTGCATAAGCAATGACTCCGATTCCACTGCGCCGGCTGTTCATGGGGGTAATCAGTGTCCACTGGTTGGTCTCTGGGGTGTAAAATTCAGCTGTCTGCAGGCACTCTGTTCCATTGAATCCCCCACAAATATAAATCTAAAAATATAAATAAAATAATCTTAAATGATTTAACTGTTTATATCACGGACATCATAAAAGAATGTAGTGACATTTCTTTAAAAATAGTCACGAGTTGGGCTTTTGCTTTTTACATCTTTCTTTTAAATGACAGGATAGTAATTGAGTGTAACTTTTTGGACATAAGGATACTTGGTCATATAGCAATTACATGAATGCCAGGAGTTCTGTATCCCTTTCCTTCAGCTCTTACACCTCTTTACAAACCAGCTCCAAGGGCTTCAGTATCAGCAGAACAATCAAATCATCTTTTGAAAGGAACTCTTCTAGGAGGTAAATGAAACGTTGTTGCAGCTTTCAACACAAGAAAATACTTTAACTCCATCTCCACAGCATATAAACTGTGCCCCCTTTATAGTTCCTTTCCCAAAATATGTAAAATATTCAGCTCTATTCATCTTCCCACCAACTCTGATCATATTTTCTGTAACCTGCTGAAGGAAAGCAACAGAATAATGCTGGCACCACAGTATTTTACAGTTTGGATATTTTTGTTTAGAGAGAGTCGCTGCCTACATTTTCTGCCAAATATGGCATTTTTTTTTTTGTACTGGCCAAAAAGTTTGTTTTTTTTATTTTCAATTTTGCTTTGTTCTCAGGGAACAGATGCCAAATCTTTTCAAATTGAACAATTCAATTTGAATTCTCAAATGTCCTTCACAGTTTGGTTCCATTTATGTTTTCAAGCCTTTGATTACCACAGTAGTTTAAAAATAGCACAAAACTCAGTTGACCCACCTTATTGTTAAGAGTGGTGCAGCTTGCATCACTCCTTTGCTCGTGCATGGGAGCAATCAAATTCCACTGGTTCGCCTCCGGCTTATAGAACTCTGCTGTGTTCAGTCGCCCGTGTCCATTATAACCTCCCATGGCGTAAATACACCCATTCAGCACAGTCACACTCACGTAGCAGCGCCGGTGGTGCATGGGAGCCACCTCATGCCAGGTGTATGCAACGGGGTCAAACTTGCGAACGCTGTTGAAATGCTCCACCCTGTTGAAACCTCCGATGCAATAGACGTAGCCATTGAGGAAGGCGGCACCATGATAGGCACAAGGCCGCTCAAGGTTGTTGCCAACATTGGTCCAGCGGTCATAACGAACATCATATGCCTCAATGGCATTGGTTGGATCTCCACCACTCCACCCACCGATGGCTAGTAGGATAGTATTAGGCCGACGAGGGCGACCGAAGTCGCTGGTCAAATGGGTTCTAAATAATATAAGTTGACTCATGGTTCCCATTGCTTGAGACAGGAGGCCCACACAATGTTTTTTCACCAGCACATTTGGCAGAAGCTTGTCTTTGAAATAGTCTATATTGAACAGGGCCAGTCGGATCTAGACAGAGATGACAGGAGAAAATATATTTCTCTGCATTTTTTTAAATCTCATAAATGGTTGCAACATGTTCACCAAAGGTTTTTCAGTACTGTGTTTTGTTTTTCACAGTGTGTGAAAAACTGCAGATCCTTTACAAAAAATCCTCAAAAGGAAATATGTGCATCTATTTAAATGTACATGTATAAATTTTAGGCATAGTTAAATGGCATCCTTATAACAAAATGTATTATTCGAATTGAACTATTTTTTGTCGTTTTTATGACTTAAAGCAAACTAAAAATGGCCAAATTTTATGTCAGTGTCAGTGGTAGTTGTTTCTGCAGTTGTACATGAAAAACCGTTCGATTCTGTCTTTCAAGTGGACTTCGAGTTCTGTGAATCCACTATGTTAAACAGGGCATACTTGAACGCAAAGAATAGTTCTTGCTAAGGGAAGTATGCTTCACAAAGTGCCATCAAATTGCTTGCTTATTTGACTTTTGTCGTACATTTATGCTGTACTTACAAAGTAAAAATAAATTGCCCATGTGTAAGACTGCTGCTTAGTGATGCTGTTAAAGAAATTTGGTACCATTGCATTTGTTTTATGTTGTCTGCGTTTGATTTATTTGTATTTTTAGTGTATACTGTATGTTTAATATAGAAAGTGTATTATTTCAAATTCTTAATGTCTTACTATCAAATATCCTAGATTTACAGCAAAACCAGTATGAAGAAAATAATACTAATAGTTAAGAGGTTAGTTTTTACAGTTTCAATTGAAACATGTACAAACAACCATCATGGGAATCCAATGAAAAATGTATTTTTTACTAAAATGTACTTTTTTACTGCTTTGGGTATATAATAAAAATAATACATGGTACCTTTTTTCAACAAGTTTCCTGCAAATTCTATATAATAAAAGTGTGATTCATGGTTTTTGATCATTATACAAGTTAATTGTTGCTTTTTTAAATATCTGAAGGTTATTATCTTCAAATAATGTTTGATTTAGTTAAATTATTACATTTTCTGTCTTTAGGGTGTTGTTCTTTGTTCCTGCTGACATTATTTTTTTCTTTTGCAGTATCAACACAAGCTGTTCATCTTGAAGAGCCTTATCAAACTTTCTGTTCCCACCTTGGGGGAGGTAATGTACACACTTTGAGTTAAATTATTTACTAAAAATTGCTATAGTCAATTTCTGTAAAAAAAAAAAAAAAAAATGTATCAATGTACTGTTAAATGTACTCCAGTAAACTCAGCAAACTTCCTGATTATTTTTGCTTTGCTCTGCTTTCACAGCACAGCCTGAATAACATTGGCAAAGAAATAACGAAATAATAAACATGTGAGTATTTAAACTCAATCTAATGACTACACCTTAGTCATGAGAAGTTGGAAGTATGACTCTCGCTCTGGAAGATCATGAGAAGTCCACCTCAAAAGGGCCTCATACACCTTATTTTCCTTTGTCACATTCAGGTTATCTTTTTCTATGATCTCAGCTAGCTCGTTTGCAGAGAGCTGCAGAAACTCATCACACAAAGCAATTTCCTCAAAGTGTTGCAGGATGTAAGCGAAGGCATTCCAACGCAGCTCAGGGTGCACACAGATTGTTGCGTACCTCCAGATGCCGATGCAGTTGTCTGGCCTCATGAGACGCTCGAGGAACATGCAGCAGACACGCACAACCTCATGTACATTCAGCTGATCTGCTGCTTGAAGAAGTTCTTGCACATTAGCCTCAGTCACAGTGAGAGAGTTTGTGTATGCATAGTCGAGGATGAGCCGCATCATTGCAGATGATATTCCTGGTATGTGAAACACCTTTTGGTCTGCGTTGGACCATCGTGTGAAGAGAGCACTGAGGAGCAAGCATAGCATAGAATTTTATGAAGACACAACCATGTTTTATTTAATATTATAGATATGTTCCACTCCATAACTTTTGTAAAAAGGTTAAAAACTGATTAGAGTTTACCTACTTCTCACTTTCTGTAATGTCTGCAGTGAAAATTTCTAAAACATAAAATTGAGCTATTGAGCTGATTGTAATTATCTTCTCTTAAGTACAATATGGTAACAATCTGTCAAGGAAACTTATTGTGTTTATTTATGATAAAGTCTTAACATTTATTTTGCTTTTAGACATAAGCAAAATATTCTTTATGTCTCTTCAGACATACCTGGCATGTTTCGACGTTTTACTTATGTCTTAGTCAGAGCAGGTGTCACAGCTTTTGTTGAAGACGGAATTAGAACGTCAAAACATGTTAGGTATGTCTGAAGAGAAATAAAAAATAAAGAAAGAAACTTTAAGATTTTTGGAACAATCTAGCTCTGTTTAACTGTAAGACCATGCATTAAAAAGGTATGGAGAAAAGGGTTTGATAAACATCAAATGGTCGTTAGCAACCATGATTTGGTAGCTAACAAAGTCAACTGCTCGTTAGCTATGGCAGCTAACGAGCAGTTGATATTATTAGCTAACAATCGATGGTCATTAGGTACCAATTGATGTCATTAGCTACCATTCTATGGTAGTTAACTACCAATTGATGGTAGCTAATGACCAAGTAATGTCGTTAGCTACCAACTGATGGTAGCTAACCATCAGTTGGTAGCTAGCAACAATCAATTGGTGGTTGGCTAACAGTGAGGCTGTCCTGGGACAGAAGCTAGGCTGTGAATACTTTTTATAGGCACCGTACAACACAGGACTGTACAGGACTCCTTGAAAATACTGTGCACCAAGCCTCTTGCCTCTTTCTGTTCCTACCGATGTCTTCTTCTCTCTCCAATGCCAGCATCCTGCCACTAAAATTAAATTGTTCAAATCAAGGATCACAGAAATATGTTCAGTCAAGTGAGGCCTCATAAGCTGGATGAAATGCTTCATGGGCGGTTAAATTAGTGCCTCTTTCACTTAACGCTATTAAATACCAGGCTTGTGGTTTTAATGTTGTGGTTTTAGAGCTTCAGTCAATGGTTACTAATAAATGTGAATATGAGTAAGGTATTCGAAGTCAGAATGAGTTCATAAACTAACATCCAAAGGAAATTAGCTTTTAGTTAGCTTTTAGTGATGTTATGAAATACATTTATGCCAAACAGGAGATAGTCGCAAAACTCCAATATTTGTTTTACAATTAAATTATGTAATTTTCCCTGTGGGATTAATAAGGTATATTAATTGATTCACTCATTCATACCTGTATAACTGGCCTTTTGTTCACTTTGTTTCGCCTTTCACACATGATTCAACAATACCTTTCATTTTACTCATAACAACTACTGATTATCACCTTAAATCCTCAACTAAAAACAAAATATAGTATCTTTACCTGTTTATAAAAACAGAAAGTCATCCAGTTTGACCAACTCACCAAAAATATGGGGTGCAGTTACAGAGGATGATCTTGTGAACTGGAAACTCCACTCCCTCAGCTATGATTATGGCGTCAGTTAATTTCCCCTCCAGGCGGAGTTGGTCACTCAAGCTGCGTGGCTTTTCTGTAGTCTGGACTTGCTCATTCATTTTTAACTTTGAAAAAAAAAATTATTTGTTTGCTCTGACTCTATTTTTGCTTCCACTCACTCAGCTTAGGTAGAGTGGAATTCTGGACATATTGCTTTGTTATCACCAACTCTTTAGAACGGTGGCTCCATACATCACAATGACTCAGGAACTGCTGATTCCATTGTTTATTTTTAAAACGTAGTTAGCTTGTAATAGGTACTTGCTACAAATATGTTAGTTTCATTATATCGAATTCGATTATATTTCTGTTCCACAGAGATAAAACATAATGATAATGACAATATCAATTAATGGTGGGGAGTATAGATTTTGCAGTTTACTTACGATTTCAATGGGTTATTTTTTAGGGTTAAAGGTGAATGCGCCTAAAATTCATACCTATAGATCGACATTTTGTCCCCTTAAACTATTTTGTACAGGTATTTAAAGTGGAACTGGCCCCAAAATCTTTTTTTTTTTCCTGATAAACTGTCTGATAATTTATGGTTCTATCTTGTGGTGTAGTGAGCACTGATTTAAACCGGTACTCTTAACTTTACAAACGTGTGATTTATTCACAATGTTGACAGAGTGGAATGGGTCTCCTCTCCTCTCACTATTGGTATTCTTGTTGTGGACAATCACAACAAGAAAGAAAGAAAGAAAGAAAGAAAGAAAGAAAGAAAGAAAGAAAGAAAGAAAGAAAGAAAGAAAGAAAGAGAGAAAGAAAGAAAGAAAGAAAGAAAGAAAGAAAGAAAGAAAGAAAGAAAGAAAGAAAGAAAGAAAGAAAGAAAGAAAGGCAAACTACTTAACTGACATCTGAGTGTATTCTTATCTTTCCTCAGAAATCTTTCTGCACAGATTTTTCTTAAAAACTCTAGCTGGAGATTAGGGTGACAATTTATGGTTAAATTAAACCATTAATTTAAAAAAAAAATGGTTAAAATTATAATTTTTAGTCATGATAATAAAATCTTACCGAGGGTCATTTTCTTCTTATATCTTTTATCACAAAAAAGAAAAGGCTTTTGTATCATAAGATTAAGATTGAATTTCTTTTTAAACTTTTTGAATGAAAAGGTTTAATTACTAAAACAAGCACACAAAGCTGCTACCATTTGGGATTTTTAGAACTAATTTTGTCTATGCTATCTAATATTGGTTAAGATTGGTGTGACTGAGGAAGACAACTTTGAACCAAGGACCTTGCCAAGCTCCGCCCACAACCGACCTAATAAATCCCACGTGGCTAAAATGTCTCACAAACAAAGCCTCGCGGCGCTTTGTTTCTATGTAAACTCGTACAATGTACGCGAAACATTCTAATGTAGTCTGGCGTTAGCATGTGTCTACCAATGCATGTACTTTAGCTTGTGTTTGTGAGACCGCCACGCACGTGGTAGCCGCGCTACCACGAAGAATGGGCATCAGCCAATGAAACGCGGCCCCTCAGGTAAGGTCCATTTTCCAGAGTGGTAAATGGTTTACTAATGATCACGTGTTAGGAGTTCGATAAGAAACACATAATGTTATTTAAAGGATCTAGAAAACGTTTCGACGAGGATGGGATTCGAACCCACGCGTGCAGAGCACAATGGATTAGCAGTCCATCGCCTTAACCACTCGGCCACCTCGTCCGACGAAAACACATCTGTAACGTGTCCGAATTTTTTCAGACCACAACAGAGTTTTTGCATGATTGATGCTTGGTTGTGCATATAATGGCTTGATTAACCAGGTGACGTATTTTGCGCAGCTCTGTTCCATTCGAGGGGAATCACAAAACAAAGTGGACGTTACTTTGCAGCTCCTATTTTTCTCCACCAGGTGGAGCCAAAGACTGATTCTTTTGCGAGCATCGGGGATGTTTACGCATGATTTGTTAATTTATTTCAGCTGGTTCAGTTTAAAAATCAAAACTAATCAATCCAGTCCAGCTCTATTCTCGAAGCTATTCACATTAGACTGAATGGCTTCATCTACATGAATTAGTGCGTGTTTCAAGCCTTTCTTTCTTGTAATTTTTTATAAAAATGCTTATACATAACAAAATTCTGTTAAGGAAAAATTAGAAATTGTGTAGG